>LOEQ01008045.1:17918-28897 GCA_001685075.1 Bramus lutescens
ATCTATCTATCTATCTATCTATCTATCTATCTATCATCTATCTACCTATTATCTTTCATCCATCTATCTATTTTTGTGTATGTGCATGTTTCTCTATGTTCAAGTGTGTGCTACTGACATATTGGAGGTTAGAAGGCAACCTTGATCATTGTTATTTATGAGCAGTGCACATTGTGTGTTTGAAACATAGTCTCTCATTAGTCTGGGTCCCACCATGCAGTCTGGCCTGGCTGGCCAGAGATTTCCAGCTCCCCAGAGCTGGTGCTAGAAGAATGCATCCCAGCGCTTGGCTTTCTTTTTATTCATGAGGATGAAACTTATGTCTTTATACTTGAGGATAAGTGCTTAACCACTGAGGTATTCCCCCAGTATGTGTGTGTGTGTGTGTGTGTGTGTGTGTGTGCACAGTGCACACATGCATTCCTGCAGAAATATATATATTTTTATACTTCTACGTTAGTGTGGTTTCTGGGGATCAAATTCAGTTTATCAAATGGCTTGCATCATTAGGCAACAAATACTTTTACTCATTGAGCCTTCTCACTGGCTTCTTCATTTTTCCTTTTTACCTCCTATTTTACTTTATTCCTCTCTTTTTCTATCCCTGTCTCCCCCCTTTATTTTTCTCTTTTCTGTAGTCCTTTCTTTATTGGTTTGTTTGCTTCTTTTGTCTGTAATTTCATTCTTTCTCACTTTTTGAGATTTTACTTACTTATTTATTTTGTGTATACAAGTGTGAGCCTCTATGTGTGTTTGTGTACCATGTGCATGCAGGACCCAGCAGAGACCACAAAAGTCTCAGATCTTCTGGACTAGATTTGCAGGTTATTGTGATCTACTGTGTGGGTTCTGGTTGGTGACTATGAGTCACCTGCAACATCAGATGACAATACTTCTAGCCACTGAGCCATCATTTCACCTCAGCCGAACCTCTACCTTTTTTTTTCTGTTGCCTGGTCAATTTTGTTAGGCTTACCTTGAACACCAAATGCCCTGAAATCACTTGAAATTGCATTGTAAAATCTAGTGCATTTTCTAAATGAATCATAAAGTTTTAATTCTTTTTGAGTGCTATAATATATGCAACAGCATGAAAATTATAGACTTAAGTAAATATACAGCTCCCTGAAGATGAATTTGTATTTTTCTTTTACAAATTTATATTTTTTGTTTCATTATGGTGTGTTGTAATTTTGGTAACAATGTTTCTTATCTGCTTATCACTGTTCTTTTGCTTCTGACGAGATGGTTCAGCCCTTCAAAAGACACAACTTATAGAAATAACACAAAGTCAAATTGGCGCTTTCTAACACTAGGGAGCAGCCTGTGATGCTTTCAGAACATTGAAATGACTTCTGTAGTTAAAGTCTCGTATGTTATTGAGGATTTGAAGAATGAAATCCCAGTTGACCACCTACAGAGGGAGTGATATCCTACTGGTAAACATCTCAGTCTTAGTATATAGCTGTTGATCTAAGATGTCTGAGAAAAAAAAAGTTATCAAGGATGATGTGCAAATTCTTGACTCACCAAGATGTAAATTAACATAAATTACATTAAGAAGTAAATGGGTTTTATTAAGCAATTTGTTAGGTAACAATTAAGTGAGTAAGACTGTATCTTACTATTCAAAATTTTGGCTACTGTAAAGGGAATTAATATTTACGAGTCAGAAATTTCTAACTTGTGATTGGGAAGGTAATTTATCTGGTGTTCTGAGTAAACTAAGTCAGTATTCTTATAATATGTTTAAATTTTATTTATTTTCTCAGAATATATCATTATGCACAACATCACACTAAATTATTGAGTTTCCCTGACTTCATGATCAAGCAATTAGTAGTACAGAGAACAAGAAATCATTATTCTTAGATGCTGTTATGATTTCTTCCTTTGTTTGTAAAATCTTCCTCTTACTGAATTCTCCTTTCTGAACTATCCTGCTTTGTTACAATGTACACCTTCCATAGGTGACATTCCCTGAATGAAGAGAATGATATAAATGTGCTCTATGACCAAAAGTTCTGTAGATTTTATGTGGCAAGTTTTGTCATTAAGCAAAGTAGTGATTTGATAGAGTCACATTTATCCAGGCATGTCCAGGGGCTTGAAGCTTTCTTTCTGTGCAAATTTTGAAAGTAAAAGTGACGTGTGGTTTATATATCCACTGACACTCCTTTGGAGCAAATTAATTTTTCCTTTGCCTTCATGTATCAATCGCAAATAATTTGTTGGGGAGGGGAAGAAAGAATCATGTCTGATTTTTTTCCTGTTAGTTCCAGGACTCTAAAAACCTTGAACTTGTGAAGGTCCTACATAAACTGCCACAGTCTCCATATCTTCACGTGTGCATCAGTCCTGTTGTGTCTGGATGACACTGTGTCCTTGATATCATCTACTATTTCTGGCTCATAAACCTTTCTTTGTCCTCTTCTGCACAGACATCTGAGTCTTGAAGGGAGGTGTCTGATGAAGACATCCCATTCCAACGAGTGCTCAAAGTCATTCCCTCTCTCAGCACTTTCCAGTTTTGGGTCTCTCTGTTAATTATTTTATTTGTTTGTTTTGAATTTTGTTTTTCTTTCGAAAGACAGATAAAGAGAAGAGAAGGAGAACATTAAGGTGGATTGGTAGGGAGGTAAAGAGGATCCAGGAGAAGAAAACATGACCAAAATAAACTGTGTGGAAAACCAGAAGTGAAAGGGAAGTTTTCAAAAAAGGAAGGAAGAAAGAAAGAAAATAGAACTTCCAATTAAAATAATAGAGGTTAAGGGAAATGAAGTTCTGTAGCTCTTTCTTGATCTGTTGAGCCAGTTACTGCCAGTAACAGGACTTCCCCAAGGTGTGCTGTTAACAGTAAAGATGTCAAAAACATAAAGTAATTCACTGGGCCTGCATTTTATTTGAACAATGACTGTCAGAAACAACTCTCAAGGAATGGCATGATACCAATTCACTATACATACCACTTTCACCAGATATTGCCCTCATCTCTTCAGTATATCTCTTCAGTATATATACACCAATATCTATGGTGATAAGGGAACACACAAAAGATTTTAAAGAAAGACAACCTATTTGTTTTCTACTTCTACTTTATGTATCTGTGGTTGGAAATTTTTCTTTGAATAGCATAATCAACCTCCTTCTTTGATGATGGATGCGAAAAACTTTGGCCTATGAGTGTAGAGAATATCATTAGGAGAAATATTATTGCAGTTTGTTGTTGTTTGTTTTTTTAGAACAGCGTATTTGGTTTTACCCTGTATAGTGTAGCAGAAGCCAGAGGCCTTGAAACAGACTAATGACTCCAACAAACACTTGCAAGTAAAGATGAATGAACAAAAGGGTAAAAAGTGTGTTCAGTGGGTCTCACTACAGCTTCCAGGATGAGGTTCTTCTCTTTCCCTCTGGATTCTTTGTTTTGTTCTGTTTGTTTGTTATGTGTGGTCTTTGTTTTTTCTTTTCTTTTTTTTTGAGGGGAGGGGCCATTGTAAGGTTAGAGGGTGGGTGTGAGGGGATGTGGAAATAACTGGGATCAGGCTATCTAGTCTCAGGTTCTTGTCACCCAAGTAGGTTGTGGGTTCCACCTCATGGAGTGGGCTTTTAGTGAGATCAGATATTGGTTGCTTACTCCCACAATCCCTGTGGCACCATTGCACCAAGGTCTTGCAGTCAGGATGTCTTTATAGATCAAAAGATTTGTGCCTGGCTTGATGTTTATATTTCTCCTCTGGTAGCATACGAAGTATTGATTTGTACCAATGATGCTAGCACATAAGAGTGAAGGTTCTATGTAGGCACAAACTTGACTTCTCCATGTAAAATGAGTTGTATAAGTATTGTCCTCAGTAATAGGACCTTGTTGGCAGTTTGTGGAAGCAACATATACATTTGGCAACAACCTGAGTTATTTGGGGGTTTATTCACATGGGACATCTTTGGCCAAAATCTCAATTAGATATAACTCAATCCTGGTACTGGGAGCTTCATTTGGTGACAGAAGATGGGCAATTTGGGCTCTGTCTCTCTCATTATTTGATTTTATTTACATTGTCTACATACATACATTTATTTTAGAAAACTTCTCCTATATTATGTTTCCATGTGGCCCTTTAATGGTCCTTAATTTTAGCTGTCTCTCCCTGTATTCCTTCCTTTATCCCCTCTCTTTCCTCTCTCTTCCCACTTGATCCTCCCGTTCCAGTGCCCCCATCCGTGTGTATCTATTCTATTTCTTTTTCTTATCTAAAATATTTTTTTACCTTTGATTGATTCTTTGTGATCTTACCTCCTTGTCCCCCTGTATTCCCCCTCTGCCCTTGCAACTCCAGCCCCCGAAAACTGTACAAAATTTAAAAGATAACCCCCAAACCAAACATATCAAAGAGAGAAGAATCTCATCCTGAAAGCTGTAGTATGGCCCGTTGAGCACACAGTCGACCCTTTAGTCCATTCATCTTTACTTAAGTGTTCGTCGCCCTGAGCCATTTATCTGGCTCAAGGCATCTGCCATCTGCTACACTAACTATAACGGGCTCTCAGTGGATCCTCTTGGATATCTTATTGGGTTGTGTCTTGGAGATCCTGCTGTTTTATAGGTTTTTCCCCTTCATATGATTCAGCAGTGGGCGATAGTGGGAGAGCTAGCCCTGCCCCTCATCATTGGCTGCAGCACACAAGAGAGATGGTAGCACACTAGAACTTACTTGTTGTTGGGGATGCAGGGGAGTTGACTTTGAGGACCTGAGAGCAGGACACCTTAGCCCACCATCCTCATATGCCCTGTGGTAGCAGGGGTGAAGGAAAGATGCCACCCCTCCTTCACCTCTTGCTATCTGCAGCAGGCAAGAAAGCTGACTCTAGGGTCAACAGAGAGAACTAGCCCTGCCCCTCATCAGAACACTGAAGATCAGGTCCTGCACCCCACCAGGGCAGCACAATAGAGCTGACCCTATTGTTAGGAGTGCAAGTGAGCAAGGGCACAAGAGCAGGAGAGCTTGCACCCTCTCCACCCCCAACTCCCCTCCTATGTCCATACATCAATCAAGAGAGAGGACCTTACACCTTGCCTGCACAAAATAGTAGTACTGGCCGTGCTGGTGTGAGTATGGGTGAGACAGATCTAAGGATCTGTGAGCAGGAGAACTGGCACCTCTTCTTGATGCAGGCTGCCGTGGGTGAGTTAGCAGAGGCCATGCTGCAGAGCTTACCTCAGAGGTGATAATGATGGAAGATTAGCAGGCTGCCTAACCCAGCTATCACCCAGGCCCAGAACTAGGACTATGAGTTAGTCCATTCCTATATCTCCCTCATCTGTTTCTCCTTCTTACAGAGATATATTTATTCCCACCTAATCCCTTAATCCATATTTAACCCCTGTGGTTCTATGAATTGTAGGTTTGTTATCATTCACTCTCTTAACTAATATCCACATATAAACAAATGTATAGCATGTTTGTCTTTTGGGGTCTGAGTTACCTCACTCAGGATGAGTTTTTCTAGTTCCATGAGGTTGGATAATTTATAATAAAATGTGTTTATTTAGTTTATATTTCTGGAGGAACATTGTCCAAGTTCTGGTGAAGGACTGGGCTTTGTAACACCATGGTAATAACATCAAGGTAAGATCTGAAACAAGAGGAAAGGGTCACATATCATAACCACAAGTCAGGACAAAGGAGGAGCAAGGCTCTCCCTTATAATAAAAATGTAGAGAGAAGAACTCAGGGACCAAACAGCAGCCTTAACTGCTTCCAATGATGATGTTCTCTATGACTGAAGGACAGTTCACTATGGTTCACCTCCGGGTGGTCTCAAACCTTCTTTTTATCAGGTTTGAAGACCAACTTGTCAAACAAGAGTCCTCAGAGGATGAACCACATCCAGTCCATTGACAAATGAGAATCAGTATACATAAATTCTCTGAAGGGTAGAAATCAAAGTTCTTCTTTGATTGCTGAAAACACTGATAAAAGTTTCACAACCTGTTTTTATTACAATTGAATTTACTGAAATACTATATTCTAAATTAAGATGGCTTCATCAGAATGCATTGTCTAGTTCAGTCTTTTCGTAGAACTCATGTACATGTCTTTTCCCAGAATTTAGCACCATGGTCTCTCTGTGCACACAATGGAATATCACTCAGCTGTTAAAAATGACAAAATAAAATTTAGAGATAAATTTATGGAACTAACAAAAAATCCTGAGTGAGGTAACCCAAACCAAGAAAAACAAGCATGTTATGTACTCATTTATAAGTGAGTATTAACTAGTAAGTAAAGGATGACTAGGCTTCAATCCACAGATCCAGAGAGGCTAAGTAACAAGTAGGGCTCAACGCAGGAGACATGAATCTCCCTGGGAAGGGGAAATAGAATAGATTTTGCAGGTGAACAGGGGCAGGTGGGGACCGAAACAGGAGAGATCGTGTCAGGGAGGGGTTGGAAGGAGAGAGTACTGGGAAATATGACTGGAATTGGCAGGCATTTGGGGGTAATATGAAAGGCCATTGTAATAAAAACTTCCTGGATTCTATGAAGGTGTCCCTAGGGACAAGATTCATGGTAATGGCAGAGGGTGGTATGGAGGCTTAACTGACCATTGTCTGTAATCAGGTAAGGTTTCAGTGGTGGGACTAGGGCACCAACATAGCCACAAAACCTTCAACCTACATTTTTTCCTGTCTGAAAGATGTCCTGGGGTAATGGTGGCATAGAGATAATAGAAGTGGCCAACTTGATGTCCACACTACAAGAGAGAGTTCTCAACTGACTGGACAGCCAGGACAAGAGTCTAGATAGCTCAGAGACCTAGGATAGAAATATTGCTGGCTAAAAACAAACAGGCAAACAAATAAAAATAAAAATAAAAATGTAAATAAAATGATTCCTAAGATACTCTGCTATACTTGTAGACCAGAGCCTACCATAATCATTATCACAGAGGCGTTATCCAGAAACTGATGGGAGCATATGCAGAAATCCACCACCAAACATTAGGAAGAGGTCAGAGAACACCACAGGAGACAGGCAGGAAGGATTGTAGGTGCAAGAGGAAATAACAAGGGCTCATAAAGACTGAAGAGATAATCAGGGATCCTGTATGGGTCTATGCTATGTCCTCTACATATATGTTATGGTTGTGTAGTTTGGTGTACTTGTGAGACTTCTAGAAGTGGTAGTGGGGTTTATCTTTGACTCTTTTGCCTGCTCTTAGGATCTCTTTCCTTCTTCTGGGTTACCTCATCCAGCCTTGGTATGAGGGTGTATGCCTAATCTTCTCTCTATTTTCTTTCTGTCTACATCATTAGTCAAGACAGCTTTTTAAAAAGCATTATCAGTTACTAGTTATCCTCAAAGCTTGATTGACATACCCTGTTGTTCCAGATACTCTTAGGATCCACATACTCTGACTTTTATGATGTTTACCTTCTACCAAGACTTCAATCCTGTTGGTGCTTTCTTGAACCAGTCAGTGAGGAGGCTACTTCTGTTTCAGCTGCTTCTGCAATCTCTTCACATTTGTGATTCAATACTTCTCACCAGGGAACACTTCTTTCAGGACCATGGCATGTAAAAAAGGGCACATTTTATTTTTCTTAATTCTTGTTACTTACCTTCCCTACCACGAAATATGGAGCTATGTCTATCTTAGAATTTGTAGAATTGCCATTTATTTAATCATTCTGTGTCTTTCCTATCTTCCCTTTACTTAAAAATAAATGCACTAATGGTACTTTTTTAACAGACAGATTAAGCAAGTGTGTGTGTGTATATATATAATTTATTTACTTTTATTCCATGTGTATGTGTTCACCTACATGTGTGTATATGTTCCATCTGTTCCTGGTGTGAAAGGAGGCCAGAATAGGGTGCTGTATTCTTTGGAATGTAATAACAGACAGGTGTGAGTTGCCATGTTGGCTCTGGGGACCAAAGCTAGGACCTCTGGAAGAGCAACAAGTACTCTGAGCCGTCTCTCAGCCCCAGGAATAACATTTTAAAAGGGCATGTCTACCATAGAGAGTTATATGTTTACTATTATTCTTTTGTTGTGATTATTCACAACTGTTGTCATGGGACACATTTCATACTTAAATGTGTGAGTTGGCCCAGGAAACAGCGTTACGCATAATGAGGCATCTGATAATGTCACAGAGTGGAACTGTCAGTGACACTTGGTTGCTTATTTTGGCTTCACCTCATTGAATTTTATTTTCTTTCAGCAGTCCATTGAGTGAAGGAACTGCGCTGTAGTCGGATATTTCTCTCTGGATCCTTTATATCAGAGTATGAGGAATTGATTTTCAGATGGAGTTTTTTGAGCACACAGCAAGGAAGCTCTACATAACAATATCACCCTGAAAATGAAATAGTGTTGGTGATACAATGAAATAATTAAGAGAAGTTAGAAATGAAATGACTGTTCATTGTGTTTTTTCTTTCTCAGGGGAAACCTGAGTAATTTCAACTTACATCTTTTAAAAGGCTTAAAACCTAATTTATTGCCATGTCAGTTAGAATTAAAGTTATGTGGATATCTTTTATTCCCCAAAATGATATTGAATCAAGAAAGTTGAGTGTCTTGGGTGCCCTTACTCTCTCTGAAGACAAACTGCAATTTTCCTTTTTTCACAAGAAATAGGTTTTGCTTGATCTCTAAAGAAGCCTCACACCCCTTGAAGAAAAGACTTATGATTTAATCAGATACTCTCAAAAGTATCAGAAAAACAAACATAGATAATCCTATTATCTTCTTAGTACTTGCACGTTTCTACCGAATCACTTGTCATTAAGTCAGAAGTCAGTTTAAATGCCCTAAATCTCCTGACTGTCTTAAGTATTAGAAAAAAATATACGATAAAGATCTTGTGAGACTACTACAAAACTTTCTGAAGAAAACCACTTGAATCTGAATGAGTTTGTGACCAATAAAGCATGGAATGGTACATGGGGATTTTCATCATAGTTTATTTACATTTGAAATAGGACCCCAGATTGTCTGGTCAAGACCCAGGGCTAGCATATGCGTCATTTACTGGTTAGCTGACTCCACTGTTTGGGGCCTGAGGCCAGACAGAAGAACATCATGGTCATGAGAACATGTAGTTAAAGATCACAGTGGAAAGCAGAGTTAGAAAAGAGGGTGGAAAACAAGAGATTTTCTTCAAGACCTGGACAGCTAGGTCCTGCCTTGTAGCCTTCTCACACCTCCCAATAATCCATAAAACTCTGAGCACATCAGGCACACCTCCAGTTCATCACCTTCAGGGATGATCAGTGTTCAAATCATAGCACTGTATTAGCTTGATTTTGAAGAAAGAGTGCTGTGCAATATAAGGCAAAAATAATTTGTATATGATTATGCTACACAGTTAGTAAGGGTTAAAACTGGCTTTGAATATGAACCATGTTTTTCCAATCAAGGCCACACATTGAATTACAGTACATTTTTATAATACAAGTAGTATTCACTGTTCTCTAGTAAGCAAGGCATAATCTCATTACAAAATTGGAATTAGGACTACTGGAAAATATTTGATTAAGTTTAATATTATATCAGTGGTTTCTGGTTTGTATTTAAAGGAATGGTTTTCCAAAGGATTATTTTAAATAAAAAATAAGCATTTAAACCCACAGAATATTAATGACACTACAAAGTTATATTTATTCCAATTTATTAAAGGATATGTATACATACATATTTATATATGAAAACATGTATAAACTTATTTTGAATTGATTGTAGATTCTCATATAGCTATAAAATAAAAAAAATTATGCACCCTTTGCTTATTTTTCCATTAGAACAGTAGATTCTTCAGAACTTCCTAAACAGCCAAAATGTGGTATATTCTACTATACAGTATCACAGTGTGCTTTATCCATCATGGTGTTGAAATTTCTACAAGTTTCAGGCTAAATCTATGCAGAGCCTCTCTTTATGTTCTCTTTATGTTATAGAAGTGTGATGTCTGATACAGGTCTGATTGCCATATGAGTCTTCAGGATTGTATCTTTTTTCTTGAACACAGAGGGAAGGATTGTTTTTTTCTGGCTGTGGAGTTGCCTACTCTTCATTGCTTGAGCCATTGTTCCTCAAAGCCTAAAGTGTTTCTAGTACTCTATGAGCATTACACCAATTGCTCTGTATGTCTCTTCCACATTCTAAAGACTCTTATTAGTGGAATATATGTGACGTAAAAGCAGAAGTTGGGACTATTTGGGAGGAGGAAGGGTGATGTGGGATTCCACGCTGTATGCTGTGAATACCATTGGTTAATAAAGAAACTGCTTTGATCCTATAGCAGAGCAGGGCAGAACAGAGTTAGGTGGGGAAAACTAAACTGGATGCTTGAAGGAGGAAGGTAGAGTCAGAGATAATCCATGTAGTCCCACTGGAACTTTACCCAGTAAACCACAGCCACGTGGCAATACACAGATTAAAAGAGATGGGTTAAATTAATATGTAAGCATTAGCCAATAAGAAACTAGAGCTAATGGGCCAAGCAGTGATTTGATTAATTCAGTTTCTGTGTGGTTATTTTGGGAGTCTGAGCGGCAGGGAACCGAACAAGCAGCCAAGCAGGCTCTTACAACAGAAGGGAATCAGCAAAAGGGAAAGAAATGAGTAGGTAGGGTAGTGGGGCGGGGTGAGAATAAGAATAGTGAAACATGTGTGTCAGAAAATTCCATACAACACCCATTACATTGTATGTTAACCTAAAAATATAACTGCAAATCAATAAATATCTAAAAGGACTCTTGTGATTGCATCAGATCCACACAGACACTATCAGATGATTTCTTATGGTTGCTTGATGAGCAATATTCATGTTACCTGAAGTTTTAATAGAGTTTAGTAAGTAATATAGCATATCCAGAGTTTCAGAAGCTGGGAGTGTACTTTTGGTGGGGTCCTGGTGCAGGAGAATTGTCTGTATTCTGTCAATCATGTTTTCAATAAACGCTGAT
>LOEQ01008045.1:48915-61780 GCA_001685075.1 Bramus lutescens
GCCAGCAGCAGCATTGGGTCATTGACTTCCCCACATGGTTTCCTGTGGCAGCATGAATCATGGACATCTTTAGCTTGGTCCTAACTGCTCCCTTGGGGTAGGGGATAAGAAGGTGTAGACACTAGAAACAGAAAGTCAAGTAAAGAGCAAACAGCAGACTCATTTATTCAGCAATGGAATGAGCCTTTTATGCCTTCCTCCCAGCACCCAGATTGCTTTTTGATCCATGACATTGTATGCTTGCCCTCATTGGCTAGACATGCTCAGGTGTGTGTGTGTGTGTGTGTTATAGTGGCAGAAGTAACAGTCACTTCTGTATAGACAGAAATATAGACAAGATTTGTAAACTATTTGGAATAAAAATTTTAAAATATTTCTCCCAAATTATTGTTAAACTATTTGAGAATTTATATCATAGGTCACATAATAATATTAAGTGAAACTCAGTGGAGTTATTGTTGGTAAAGAAAACCTGCCTATCTTTTTGATTTTCAATTTAAGGCAAAAAGTTGCATATTTTTAAATTTCTTGTCTGGAAAAAACATGAACCATGATAAATTCTGTGATGCACATGCAGACAAAGGGTTTAAATAAGGCCAAGTTACAAACAAGAAGCAAATAAATTATGGATGAATAATTAGATTTGCTATAATGTTTTATCTTTAAGTATAATACAAATAATAGTAAGCATATATTTAAAAATAAAAACTAGCTACACATGTTCATGATGATCTAAAACACATCTACTCACAATCATCTTCAACACTTCCAGATGCTACTACTCAGGATTTGATGCGGTGAAGTCATAGTTTGTATATCTCTTAGTTATTTTAATAAGTAATTCTATGTTAACAGATGTTTTAAAAGTTGTATGAAAACTAATGACGTTTTCTTTATCCATTCTTCTACTGAGGGTCATCTAGGTTATTTTCAATTTTTGACTACTATGAATACAACAGAAAAGAACATGGCTGAGAAAGTGTCTCTGTGGTGAAATGTAACGTACTTTGGGTATATGGCAAGAGTGTTATAGATGGATCTCATTGCAAGATAAAATCTCAAAGTAGTTTTGATCTGTGTGAGGATCTGAATGGGTGGAGAGATGGGGAGGAACAAGGAAGTGTGGAAGGGGAAACCACAATCAGGATATTTTATGTGATGAAAACTTTATTTTCATTAAAGGAAAATATATATTCAAAATTGGAGTTACTTTTGGCTACAATGATCAGTTTTGAAGTTCATATTTGTTCGTTATTTTTCTGATGATCCATGATAAGGACCTCACAAGCTGGTCAAGACTTTAGAATTGTTATCTTTATTTATTAGAACAAATAACCTCTGTAATAGAGTTTGAAGTCAGGAATTGTGATGCCTCCAGAAGTTCTTTTATTATACAGGTTGTTTTGGCTATCCTGGGATTTTTGATTTCCCGTATGAAGTTGAATACCATTCTTTAAAGATCTATGAAAATTTTGCTGGGATTTTGATGGGCTTTGTATTGATTGCTTTTGGTAAGATTGCCATTTTTACTGTGTTAATTCTACCTACCCAAGAACATGGGAGATCTTTCTACTTTGTTATCTTCTTTAATTTCTTTCTTCAAAGATTTAAAGTTCTTGTCATACTTCATAAGTGATTTTTAAATATAAAGCAAAGAAAATCAGCCCACAAATCACAATTCCAGAGAACCTAGACAACAATGAGGACCCTAAGAGAGACATACATAGATCTAATCTACATGGGAAGNTGGTCAAGACTTTAGAATTGTTATCTTTATTTATTAGAACAAATAACCTCTGTAATAGAGTTTGAAGTCAGGAATTGTGATGCCTCCAGAAGTTCTTTTATTATACAGGTTGTTTTGGCTATCCTGGGATTTTTGATTTCCCGTATGAAGTTGAATACCATTCTTTAAAGATCTATGAAAATTTTGCTGGGATTTTGATGGGCTTTGTATTGATTGCTTTTGGTAAGATTGCCATTTTTACTGTGTTAATTCTACCTACCCAAGAACATGGGAGATCTTTCTACTTTGTTATCTTCTTTAATTTCTTTCTTCAAAGATTTAAAGTTCTTGTCATACTTCATAAGTGATTTTTAAATATAAAGCAAAGAAAATCAGCCCACAAATCACAATTCCAGAGAACCTAGACAACAATGAGGACCCTAAGAGAGACATACATAGATCTAATCTACATGGGAAGTGGAAAAAGACAAGATCTCCTGAGTAAATTGGGAGCATGGGGACCTTGAGAGAGGGATGAAGGAGAGGGGAGAGGCAGGGAGGAGAGCTGAGAAAAATGTAGAGCTCAATAAAAATCAATAAAAAAGGAACAGTCTGCTCAGTTTTCAAGTGATGAGTTTCTGCCTGCCAGCATTTCTTCTAGGCGTTATTGACATAAACACCCATTAGTTCTCACCAAGCTTCTACATGGCACAGGACACCATCATTTGGACAAAGTGAGAGCCTATTTGTTATGGATTTATGAGCTGCCCGGCACCGGGTCCCAAGCAGGTGCACTGAGCAGCAGGTCTTCAAAGGTGGCTGGTCCCCTGGGCGTCCCCCGCAGCTAGCCATGTGGGCGGCGGGTGAGCAAGGGACAGACAGATAGGCACACCATGCAGATGGGTTTGTTGCAAGCTTCCTGGGTCTCGAAAGCAGCCAGTCCCGAGCAGGGATGGTGCACTAGACTATATGCAGATCTCGATGTGACTGCGGCCTGTGGGCGAGAGAGATGGAAAAACACATCATACAGAGTAAAGTGAAACATTTATTAGATGGGTTATGGAGGGGAAGGAAAAAGGGGAGAAGGCGGGTGGGGTGAGAGAGAGAAAAAGAGGGAGAGAGGGAGAGAGGCTGTCTCTTCTAGAGAGCAGACAGGAGGAGAGAGAGAGTGGGGCCAAGGTTGCAAGCAGGAAGGGAGTGGGCGTGGCTTGTCTCTTAAAGTGACAGAATATTACACTACTGAACAGAGGAAAATATTTTACCAATTACACATTCAATAGAGGTTTAATATCAAAATATATAAAGAATTCCAAAAAACTAGATACCAAAAACATAAATAACCTAATTATAAAATGGAGTATATATCTATACAAGTAGTGCTCAGAGGAGGTAAGTCTAATGGCCAATAAAAACTTAAAGAAATGTTCAAAATCCATATTTATAAGACAAATGCAAATCAAACTATTTTGAGATTTCATTTTATACCAGTCAGAATGGTTAAGATGAAATGAACAAATGGCAGCTCATATAGTAAGGATGTGCAATATTGGGGAACACTCATTTGTTGCTGGTGGAAGTGCAGACTTGTATAGCCACTATGGAAGTCAGTGTGGCAGTTCCTAAGAAAGAGGGAAACCAGTCTATTTTAAGATCCAGTTATACTGCTTTTGGGCTTATGTGCAAAGGACACTTCATTCTACCACAGAGATACTTGTACAGTCATGTTTATTGCTGTTGTGCTATATATAATAGCAAGAAATGAGAAATAACCTAGATGTCCTTCAAAAGAAGAATGAATAAAGAAAATGTGATACAGTTACACAATAGAATATTTGTTACTCAGGCATTAGAAAAAGGAATTCAAAGGTAAATGGATAGAACTAGAACAAATTATCCTGAGTGAGGTAGCCCGGTCTCAGAAAGACAAATATGGCAAGTACTGCCTTATATGTATACCTTAGTTTTTAAATGATCAATAAATAAATAGGCTACAATGTGTATGATGACAGAGGCTAGGTATGTATTATGGGACTGGGGTGCAGGGAGATTGGATCTCCCACGGAAATTGATTAGGATAGTTATGGATGGATGGTATCAGGAACTGGAATGGGATGATCCATTAAAGAGAGTAGAGGGAATATGAGGAGGGGTAGCTAAAGCTAAGGGTCACTTGAGGGGCTATATGGAAACCAAATATAGTAGAAACTTCCTGAAATATGTACATATCTGAAAGTGATATAATGATAGAATAATCAGATAGTGAAGCCCCAGTTGGACATCTCTTGTTACCAAATGAAGCTTCGTTTCTGGAACTGGGCTGCCTCTAATTGAATCTTTGGCCAAGTGGACCATGTGCCAATCCCCAAACAACATAGGCTATTACCAAGGCTGTTGGTTGCTTTCCACAAACTGGTACTATTGCTGAAGACAATACCTACACAATTCATTGAATACAGGGATGTTGAGCAGGTTATTACCTAGAACCATCACCCTATTGGTCAGTGTTTATGGAACTGGAAGGTACTTGCATGCTATCAAAAGAACTGCAAAAGTTTTGATCTACAGTGACATTCAGCGTGTAGGATACACTGGTGGAACAAATCTTGTGAGAATAACCAACCATTATCTGATTTGACATAATACACACTCCAAGAGATGGAACCCATACCCAGTACTGCTTGAGTGACTAAGAATTTGAGACTAGATATCTCAGGGACCTAGGGTAAAGCCAAACTACTGTTTTAAAAAAGTAAAACTAAAAAATAACAAACAAAAGTAATAAAATGACTCATAATAATATGAAGCTATACTTATAGATCAGTGCCTTGCTCAGCCATCATCAGAGAGATCTCAGTCTGCAGCAGATAGAAGAAAATACTGAGACTCATAGCTGGGCATTAGGCAGAAAAGGAGGGATGAAGAACACTAACCTGAAATTGGATGTCTCCACCAAATACTACCCCTCAGGGCGCATGAAAATCTGAAGAACAGAAGGTGGAAAGAGTGTAAGAGCCAGAGGGGATGGAGCACACCAAAGAAACAAGAGCCTGTAAATCAATATGATTGATGCAGATACGAACTTATATAGACCGAGGCAGCATGCACAGGGCCTGCACAAATCTTCATGAGAAGGGGTCTGAAAACTGAAAGGAGAAGTTCATACATGTCCCCCATCTCTAACCCAAAAGTTTTTTCCAATTGATAACCTCTTGCAAATGATAGTTTAGTTTTCTCCAAGGGAGTCTTAGTGAGATAGAAATTACTCTGAAGCATAGGCTGCCCGCCAGCAGTAGATGGTCAACAGAAAACATGTCAGCTTTATCTGTGGAGGGTCCTTGTCTCAAAATGTCATGTCAAGATTTTACAAAATTATCTTATTTATTTCATTTTATTGCATATATGTACATATGTAGGTACGTATGTATGCACGCATACTCTTTTTTTTTACGCTATAGGTTTTTTGTGTATTTTTATGGCTTCCAGTTAAGCATTTTTATGGGATACCTGAGTGTGAACAAGTGGGTCTCTAGGTCTATATCTGTTTCATATGCCTTTTCTTAGGCTCTTTTCCTGCTGTTTTTTTCTATTCTGATATATTAATTTCTTGTTATTTAATCATATTTCATTTCTAATTATCCCTTAGAAGTCTGTTTGTTTTCTAAGGAGAGACAGAAGAGGTTTGATCCTGATGGGCACATAGGTGGGGAAGGGGAAAGACAACCATAATCAGGATATATTCTATGAAAGAAAAGACTGTTTCCAATTAAAGGAAAAGATAGTGTTCTCCAATGGTGTCTTATGTGTACACAAACCATTCTTAAGGTCTGGCCCCATGATCAGCAAAAGATGGCCAACACAAGATGAGCTCAATAATTATTTTGGAGGTTCTTTGTCACACAATGCTGTCAAGGCTATTATTATTATTAGTATTAGTTTTATACCTTGATGGTCCTTTTTATATTATGTTTTCTGTTTTTTAAATGGGATTTCTGCATGGAAGCGTATATATCTGTGTCTATATGTGTTTGTTGTGTTTTATGGTTTATATTTGGCACTTTTTCTTTTGCTTACTTGTTTTGTCCTATTCTTGTTTGTTTATTTTCTCTTATATTCATCATCATCATCATTTAGATGCTTCTTTTTTTCTAATGAGAGAGAATAAGAAAGGATATGGGTTTGGGTGGGTTGGAGGGGAGGAAGATCTGGCAGGAGTTGGGGAAGGGAAAATTGCAATCAGATTATATTGTATGAGAAATGTTTTCCTAACAAGAAGGAGTATTTCCATATAAAATAAATTAGCAAATAAACAAAATTTAATTTAAAAATTGAAAGTGAAGAGTAGTTTTTTACCACCCCCTCAAAAGATTCCAAAACTATTTCATCTCTGTAAAATTGAAGAGCTGAA
The DNA here is from genome assembly GCA_001685075.1 of Bramus lutescens. NCBI lineage: Eukaryota > Metazoa > Chordata > Mammalia > Rodentia > Cricetidae > Bramus > Bramus lutescens. The sequence continues at coordinate 55,047 of LOEQ01008045.1, forward strand.
GAAGTTTAGTGTAAACACTATTGAGCTAATTAAAACAAATATTTCCCAAAGAAAATCAAGCTGATTAGTGAATGTGTGTCGGATTAACAAGACATAAAGTAGCTCATAAAGAGAGTCAAAAATTCCTAGCTTCTTAGTAAATTATAAGTAGGAAGCATGACATGGGATAACAGAAAGCTGATAACTCAAAAAGAAGCATCTTTAGCCTTCATGCTGCTTCTAAATGGTGTTTCCTCAGACACTATCATTAAGAAAGAACTAAAAATGGAGGTGAGTGGATATACTTTGTTTATGAGAGACAGTGACCGTGGTAAAGGGTGTGTCATATCTTTTCCCTTCTCCTCCACTTGTGTCTTTATTTTTATAAATCCCATTATAAAATTCTATCTCTCTATCATATATAAAACATCTGAAAATGCATCCACTTACCAGGATCCCAAATCTCTTCAGAGTAAATGAAACCTGGAAAGTGACCAATCTCTGTTGTGTGTCGCCCCACCTATACAGCCATGACTGATAGTGTTCTCTCTGATTGTGTCATACATTTAATCATTTTGGGTAAAAATATTTCTAACTTGTTTCATCATGTCTACGTACCCCTCCTTATTTTAGGTTGAAGTGTACTAGATTGAATTATTTTCCTTTCAGGAAAGTATTCACTATTACTTATGCCTCAAACAGTAGAAATACGCATTTTTGATATTTGAAATCAATTTCAAAGTTGAAAGTGGCTATAGTGTTGAAGAAATGGGCTACCAGTCAAGCAATTTACAACTGGATCAAAGTAGAATCAATTAGATGATATCATGAGCAGAAATGCTGTACTCCAAGATAAAAAAAGGGAAACCTAAGCCCTTCATGTAATACTCTTTCACTTGAAACTGATATGGAAATGATTTGAAGCAATACTGTGTTGCTTGTAAGAAATTTAACACATGGGATTTAAAATATTTCCAAATAAGTAACATTGATGTGGCAATATTCTAACTTGGTATCAAAAGGGCAAAGAAATAAAGAGTAAAAAGAAAGGGGTCCATTTTAAGGGTTGGCCATGTGTTTTGTAAGACAGGAGGACTAGTTTGAGAAGGTCAGGGAAATGTCGAAGGAAGTCATGTAGGGAGCTACAAACCGCATGATTGCCTTCCTAATATCCAGCTTCCAATCACTGGTAAAAGTCTGTGTAGAGGAGAGACCCAAACCACGCAAATGGCAACTCATTCCAAAAGTCATTGGCTAAACAGATTGAGCTCCCACAACAACCATACATTTTCTTTGGAATATGGGTAATCTACTTTCAAATCACAACTGAAATAATCCTTGCTCAGCAAGCTGATCAAGGCCTCACCCCTTGCTTTGATGTTTTTCATTCATAGCAAGGATAATAATTCTTAATTCATAGTATTAAAGTGAAGATCTAAAAATAAAATAGGAATACTGATATTACTTATGGAGTTTGGAGTGTAGTGCATATATATTTCTATTTTCTGAAAGGATGTGAAAAAAGCATCTGTTCAAACATTTTATGCCTCAGTGACTCACATCATCATAAATAAACATCACATTAGAATAAATATCAAAATAGGCATCTCATATCAGCTTCATCAGAATTGAAGAATGGGGTCCTTGATGCTCCTTTTGTTTATAGTTCTGTATTATCAATATAATGCAGTTTCTGTGTATAGTTAAGAATCAAAAATAGTAATAGTATCAAGATAGCATGTATTGAATTCAATAGGATTTGTTACAGAAAATGAACATGAGTAACTGATAAAAATAGTAAGGAAAACACTGAATAATTGTCATTTTAACAAACATCTAAGACACAGAATGTTCAGAATGAGTAGGGTTGTATAAAACAACACAAAGAATCAAAGAGTTTTACTTTCAAGCAAATATGTCACATGATCAACTGGGATGTAATATGTCCAAAGGGTGTTCTTTTGTGTTGTGGGGAAAATGTGCCATGGTGGTCGTCTGATTATTATTGGTGACTATTTAGTCATGTGTCCAGTGCTCACTATAAGAGGCAGACAAGAGCTAGGACCATGCTAATTATCAGCCTAGACTTTAAATACTTCTTTATGGGATTACTTGATTTTCCTCAATTTGCAAGAAGTGGGACATTCTTTTCGAAACCTTTTCCATAATTTTCTCTTATGAGTGTCTCAGACTTCTCTCTAAATTCAGAGAGGAAATTCTGGGTGAGCACTTTTGGCATTAAAATTTAGAGAGCCTCTTGTGGGTATCCAAATGTCTACAAAATGTGAAGAATGAGCCCAACGTTAGTAAATGTGTAACAGTGTAGGAAAAATTATGACAGCACAAAGGAAAGGGGGGGTTACTATTGCTAACCAATTTCTAGTCATTTATGTTTTGTCTGTCCCCTAATGCTCACAGTATGGCCCCCAAAGAAACCTTTTAAAAGTTTGTGTCTGGGTCTATAGTTCAGTGATAACATGTAAAATTTATGCTAGGCCCTAGGTTCAACTCACAGTAACAACAAAAGAGATAAATAACACCACTAAACCATCTGACTCAAAACAGTTAAGCCTAAGAACAATTATACAAATAAAATATTACTATCACCATCTTAAGAATAACAAAACCACAGCAAATCAGTTATACGACAGTCGGGATCGCAATATTCAGGGCTACTGGAGTGAAATTCCCCTCCATTATGCAAATGCTCCTTGAATTGCCAGAGTATACACAACTGGGTGCAATTCAAGTCCCCAGGCCTTTCCATTAAAAAGTCTGAGTCAGTATTTCTAGAACAAGTCCAATAATTTGATAGTTTAATGAAATAAATTATGATCTTTAATCACTAGGTAGGTTTCACAAATATGTCGTGTTCTGATGCAGAGCCCTCCTCAGACATGACATGTTGTAGGAGGGTCTTCTGTCTATGTGTTACTTTCATTGGTTAAATAAAGAGACTGGCCTTGGCCTTTTGATAGGGCAGAACTTAGGTGGGTGAGTAGACAGAACAGAATGCTTGGAGAAAGAAAGCAGGCTGAGAGCCGCCTGCCATGAAGCTGCCAGGTCAGACATGCTGAATCTTTCCCAGTAAGCCANAGGTGACCGGGACAGCAAGAGGCCTGCCAGCCCCGGTGAAGGCAGTTGGGCGGCGGGATGCAGCCTACAGCTCCATCTACGACAATGACATCCTTCTGTAAGACATTTTAGTTCATCTTTTTCAGTTTGTCTCCTATTTCCCGTCAAGTCTGGGGTATTCCTTTGGGTTGCCCGCCTTGTGCCAAAATGTATTTTCCAGAAAATACTTTATATCAGTCATTGACACCTGAGTAAGAACTAAATTGTTTCCTCTCCTGATGACTTTGTATCTTCAGTTTTATTTAGTTCCGGATGTGGGAGGAAAGGCACTGCCTTCTGGTTGAAGAATAAAATGTTCGCAAACTGGAAAGTGAGAAGGGTAGGAGGAATGAGAAAAGGATGATTTGGGAGCCCTTGAAACAACAAAAGAGGGATGACTAGTCTCAGGCTCTGAGTTTAAAATTGTTCTGACGAAAGTGAGGATGTGATGATGATTGCATGTATATTTGGGCAGATGTCAGATGTTCATATGGAATTAAACGTGATTTAGAAAAAGAGGAAAGGGAAGTCAGTGTGCACAGAGATGCTCCCCAAAGGCCCCGCTCACACAGCGCGCGCCAGACCACATGCATTCCCGGAATACTGTGAAGTTTGCTGGTTTAAATGATAAATGACGCCTTTGATTTACAGTGACACATTTAATCAGCTTGAGAGTTCTCTTTGCACGTGTAGTTGTGGTGGGAGACACTGTGTAACACATTCTGGTAATCAGCAATTTCTTTTCTGAACCCTTATTGCTATGCTAGGTATTCATGAAAAAGGAACACTGGTTGGGTTAAGTATGTCTTGATGCAGATATAAACTGATAAAACACGTGGAAGGAAGATTACATGTAGGCTGGATGTCTATTTGATGCAAAGGAAGACAGTGCATAGATATTTTGCTACGTTAAGTATGATCATCATTCCTGTAGGACTGGCATTTTTTTTATCTTGATATAGTATTCTGTGGGTGAATGACACATAGGGAATTACAAAGCTACCAAACAAACAGTATCCAGAAAAACACAGTCATGTACCAATATATGGCGTTGATGCTAATATAGAAACTGACCTAGTTTGAGTTTCTATTGCTGGGATAAAATACTAATCAAAACCAACTTGGAGAAGAAAGGGCTTCTTTGACTTACAGAACATAATCCATTATTAAAGTCAAGGCATGAACTCAGGCAGAAACCTTGAGGCAGAAACATGGCAGAAGCCATGAAGGAATGCCGCTCACTGCCTCGATGCTCAAAGTTTCCTCAGTTTGCTTTTTTATACAGCTGGTGGCCACCTGCTGAGGTATGGTACCGCTCACAGGGGACTAGGCAATCCCACACAGATCATTAATCAAAAAATGAAAAATACCTCCCAGACAAACCCAGAGACCTAGCACAAGGATGCAATTCCACAATTGACATTCCCTCTTCTCAAATGAATGACTGCAATTTGCATCAAATTGACAAAACCTAATCAACCAACACTACAAACATCCAGTAGCTTATTTATTAAAGTACTGTTTGTTTCTTGTATCATAAGATTTTGGTTTAAGGTGACAAATTTACAGGAAAGATGCCTTTGCTCTGGGTAAGTCTGCCTGTGATGATACTTGCAACATTCATAGTTATGTATATTAATTCAGTGCTTGGGAAGTGTTGAACCTTGTAATTTCACTTTCGTGTTTTACCAAGGGAGAATTGAAAGGTGGGTGGGCCACAACTCTATACAAACATCACTATATATAACACAATATTGTAAAACACATAGAACTATGTGTGCATGTATGTAGAGATATACTAAAGATTTACAAATTGTATATTTTAAAATATACAGATATAGTACACATTTGTACACATTATAAGTGTGTGTGTGTGTGTGTATAAATATCCTAAGGAAATAAAAGGGCATTGAGGTCAAGGTATATGAAGATGATTTTATCAAAGACTTTATTGTGCATGTGTGCATTCAGTTCACAGGACTACTATGGAATATGAAGCACTAATCTTCAGAGGGCCTGAAGAGAAAACGGTGCCTATATATCTGAAGAAGACTGTTCTGGGCCATCTAGTGAGGAATGGTGGCTTGCTGTTAGGGAGTAGTCAGTCTGAGGACTTCTGAATAGTTTGAGAAAAGAATCTAATGTCTACTGAATCTTATCAGGGGTCAATAAGGATATGATAAGTTTTGTTCATTTAGGGTACATGACTCAGTCTTTCTAAGTCCAGGTCTTTCTTAATAGTTTGCTAAGCTCAGCTGAGGACTGATTTTAAAAAATAGCTCCCTGGAATGCAAGCCAATGACCATACACATCTCACCTTATTTATATTGTTTTTTTGCATGCTGATTGATTTTGTAATATCATTACTCAAAACATATTGTTTGATGCAGTGATTTCAAGTTTATGAATATGACAAATTTGATCTTACATAAAAACTGCTATTATCATTTATCACACCAGGAAACTCATTAAGTCATGAGAATGTGAGAAACTTTCAGTAAAGATACAGTTTCTCTACCCTAATTTGTGCTTGAACTTTGAACCTTGCAACACTGGCAGCAAGCACAGCCCATAAATTTTCTTGAATTCTGTTTCATTTTGTCCATTTGTAAAATAGTGTTTGTCCAAAGGCTAACTTGGATAATTAAAATTTGTAAACTGGTTGTTATTTTAAGTAAAAATGTTCTGGAATTAAAAAAAAATAGGACATAACATATAGCACTACTTTTTTTTTCTCAAGTAACATCTCAGTCTTTGGTACAGAAAAAAAAATTCTGCTTACTATTTCACCATATAGAATATTTCAAACACAATGTCCTTAGGAACAGAAATTTAAAACTTGATGAAATGTATTTCTTCACTGAAAACTAGTGATGGAGAAACTAATTCCCTGCATGGTTTGAGGTACCATCTCAAATGTTTTAAAACCAGCCAATTGTCTCACTGTAGCTTTTGAATTATCAGAAGATATTTCAATATGGTAAAATAAACAATTAGCACCACTACAAGAATATTTCTGACTGACCATAGCGTTTGGATGTTCTTGGGTATATTCTGTATCCACATAGTTTTTACAAAAAGAAACAGTGCCTTACACTTCATAAATGAAAAAAAATGAGATCTCAGAAAGAAAACAACAAAATTTAGGTTGATGTCAAATTGTCAGTCTCTGTTGTAATGAGGAGCGATGGGCCACTTCCCGCCACCAAGTCTCTTATATATGACACAATAGACATGATGAATTGACTATTCCTAAATTGGAATTGAAAGGTGTGTCTAAGCAAACCCTCTACCTCATGTATGTGGTGAGAGTTCTCATAAATGTTGATCACTTTGGACAGCTATAGTGAGGGTAAAAGAGGGGAAAGGTCTTTGCAAACTGGAACTTGTATGCATTTTCTGTAATTTAATGCAAGTAATCTCTGCTTTTACTCTCCTGTGGAACAATGATCTTTCGCTCTGTGTTCACATGCCTTATGTTTCTATCAAGTATGGCTAGAAAAGGACAAGCAACGGGGGCTGGAGAGATGGCTCAGTGGTTAAGAGCATTGCCTGCTCTTCCAAAGGTCCTGAATTCAATTCCCGGAAACCACATGGTGGCTCACAACCATCTGTAATGTGGTCTGGTGCCCTCTTCTGGC
>LOEQ01008045.1:125123-141028 GCA_001685075.1 Bramus lutescens
TATCTATCTATCTATCTATCTATCTATCTATCTATCTATCTATCTCATCATCTACATATCTATTGTGTGTCTTCATATCTATTATCTACCTATAATTTATTTATTATCTAATGCTCATCTGTCATTTATCATCTATCTAGCTCTCATGTGTCTATCATTTATCTAGCTCCCATCTCTCATTTGTATATTATCTATCATCTATCTCTCAAACTACCACCTAATATACATTAGATATAATATGAAAGATTAGATAATAATTATGCTGTTGAGAGAGCTTTTAGTATTTTTAATTGAGCATTGCCATATTTAACAAGATATTTCTAGATAAGTCAGCTATAATGTTGAAACTTTTATTTTATAATTGAACAGTAAGTTTTTTGAACAATTATGGGTGATGACTATGTAGATACATATACATTTGTACATTTGGCTTTGAAAATTATGTTTCTAATATATACTTTTCTAAAAATGGATTGGATATATTGGAATTATGAAACAGTTTCATATTTACCAGAAAAGGTAATTTAAGTTTTGAATAAGGAAAAAATCATCTTATTCTCTGAATTTCCCCTGTAGAAATTCTAAGACCAACCAACTCATGTTTTGAACATTATGTAATGACATGTAGAAGGAAATAAATAAAAACCATAAAAATTCTTTCTAATTAGGTCATGTTCATTGTACAATGTAGAAAAGCAATTACTTTGTCCTTCACCAATTGCTAGAGCTGCAAACAATATGAACTTTATTTCCTTTGGATCACAGATGGGAAATTAGAAGCCAAACAGTAGGACAACATAATGAGTTAAACCAAGGTCACAGGATAACGAGGGAAAGAGTGGAATGGAAGCTTAGTTTTCTTGTCTAGGGATTTTCAAGGTATCCTTAGAATCTCACTTTACAACAACTCATGTTAAAATTATGGTAATATAAAAGAAACAATTATCTTCAGGTAGCCCAACCAAATGCAAAATTCCTGAAAGATCGCTCCAAGCACATCTGGCCCGAGCACCCTTCTGTAGCAATAGTGGTAGATGCTAAATCAAAGAAGCTGGCCTCTGACCGTGCCCAGGAGGTGTTGCATGGTCTAGCACAGCAGGCAGCAGTGATCCAGGCTGCATTTTTACTTCTGGAAAGAAAAGGGGGGACTTAAGCCCCAAATGGGCTTATAACAAGAATAAATCTGTTAGCCAAGCAATTACTCATGTCCTCAGTAAACTGCCTCCTACAAGGATTAGCAGATAAATCTCAGCCTGGGCATTAGTGTTTTCTTGGCACATCTTCCTCTTTCTACACATCAATAACAATGCATTTACCCAATTATTAGATAATCCCTCTTAAATTGATCAATTGATAGTTCCCCCAGCCCTTTCAAAGCACTGCTTTGTTTTCTTTGGCCTCAAACACCTCAAAATATTTCTGGAGGTCAGGAAAGTACAAATTGCAAATTTATTATTCTTAGAGTTGCAGAGTGACCTTTCACCCTGTGTTTCAAATCTCTGCATGGTGCCTTGGAAAAGTGGTTTCCATTAAAATAAATAGGAGTTCCAGGGCTAAAGGCTGAAGGGAGCTGTGAGGCTTAACTCTTGCATGTACCTAGCCTGAGGAGGGGGAAATTGACAGTGGCTTAAAGCCCTTGGCAGGGAATATTATTCTCAGTTTAACACTTTATGACCACATGTATTTTTGCAAAGGGATGAGATACCCAAATGTATGTATACACCTGATAAGATCAAGTCAGGGCCCTTGTCATTTTTAAATCACTCTCCTCTCAAATGCATGAGTTTTATAATTTATTTCTTTTCTTTTTCCTTTTTTCTCTTTGAAACTTATTGTAACCCAGTACAAACTAATATAGTGATAGTGATCATTTTTGTTAAAAAAAATCCTTCCTATAAATAGGCCATGTCCAACATGAGTTAAGTTTAATTTAAAAGATAATGTTTTAGATATTTGATTCATACTTCTTATTGTTCCATGGGGACATCTCATACCATGTGTTTTTTTTTTCATTTTTATCTAAAGTGAGAAGATAATAACTCCCTTTTCAGTCAGACATTTTACTGGGAAATAGGAAAAGAAATCCTTACAGTGTGCCTGTTTATGATGTGGTGGCTTCTAAAGGATGGAGTGATGCGCCAGCCAGACAAGACTCACAATGCACATTTAGACAGACACCAGCTTCATTAATTTTTACCACAGCAAGAGATTTAAAGAAGATTGGCGATGGTGTCTTCATCAATACCTCTTCTGAAATAGGGCTCCTTCCTTCATTTCTTGTTATCCCTGGAAGTCTATTTGGCACTGCTCTCTCTCTCTCTCTCTCTCTCTCTCTCTCTCTCTCTCTCTCTCTCCCTCTCTCTCTCTCTCTGTGTGTGTGTGTGTCTGTGTGCTGGGGTATGATCGCAAGACCTTTCACATGTTATTCATGCATTCTGCTGCTGAGCTATATGGCCGGCCAACAACACTAATGTGTTTCTTTAAGTTTGTTTTCTGTCTCTTTTTCTTGTACTCACACAGATTCCTTGTATTAGTTTTTGTTAAACGAAATCTAAATGAGAGGTACAGAAATATGATTTTATTTATTTTCCAATGAATATATAAATACTTAGTAAATGTCTGATCTGGGTCAATGGTCTCAACATTTAGCCAATCTCCTAACTGAAGTTTTTCTCATTACTTTGAATCAATTCAGTGCTACGTACTGAGCTTCATCCATGTGTTAAGTGCCTCCCTAGTTCTCAGATAGGGACTTTGAATGAGTTTACTTTGCTCTGCTCAGCTGCAGGAAACAGAAAATGCATGTATAAGTTTAATAACTGATAGACTGAAAACACATGGCTTTGGAATTCATTATTTTACAATAACTAATATGATTTATAACTATATTTATGCAGTTTTTCACACTCATGTTCCAGGGACAGATACTGAAGTGTAGTTATTAGACAGAAAGATTGATGAAGAATGATAAAAAGTCAAAGTTGTTGTAAACACAGAAAACTTGATTAGTAAGACGGGATTAACTCTCTTCTACATGGCTTATCCAAGCTCCCGCTTTTCTAGCTGCCTGAAGGGGAGCTTGCCTTTTATAACACTGCCAGATATCTGAAAGGTCACATCCTTTAGTTCGTAGTGACTATCCATTATCTAGACTGTCACTTGAAAGTGAGTGGATTCTGACAGCATGTCTTTACTAGCCTGTATTCTGTGATACCTTGTTTGTGAGACAGTCATGCTATTAAGAAAATCACACTCACACCTTGATCTGATTTAAAATTCCAGAAATCGCTATAAATTCTCTATTTTACTCTTTTATGCTTCAGTCAAACCCATGTAATTCCTCTTTGATGAGAGTCTAATCAAATTTTAGGGTAAAATTCTTGATAAAAGTAGGGGTGCAAGAGCATGGAAAATTCATATTTGTTTCAAGCTTACCAACCATATAATGCAACGCTTTGGATATGTCATTACTGCCTGAGCAACTTTTTGACCATCTTTGGTGAAAATCCCTAGACATCCAGTTTTTTTCCTGTGCTACCCTTTATAATCATGTTTATCCACTATCCCTTCTAAAAAGGAAAAGTTGCCTCTGGGTACTCACATAATGTGTGCCAGAGTGACTGAGCAAAGCTGTACCCCATCCCTTCACAATTGACTAACCTTTGGACTTCCAGAAGGAAGATGTTCTGCTTTGTTCATTTCTACATGTTCCAGCTTCCCCAAAACGTTTCAAGAATACATGAATTATTAAAATCAAGTATTTGTCTGAGTAGGTCTCTCTTTTCTTCATGGTCATTATTCTTTCCTTCAATCCTAAATTGATCTGGTTCTTCGGTAGTTCTTCCTATGTGTTTATATGAGCCTCATTGTGACAGGCGAGTGGTCCTTCTAGAATTACATAGTAAAAAGAGATTCAGCATGCTCATACATATTCATGAGGACAAGAAAGCAATTCAGAGATCTCTAAATTTGCAAGGTTTTTAGGCCAATATTATGAAAAGGATGTCAAAGATTAACTATGATTATACGTCTCTTACAGAAGTCCAACCTGGATGGAAACACTTCCTTTTAAAAAATATGTATATTATGAGTATATGATCCAGTAATTTAGTACTTAATAATCTGACTAAAATCCACTTCCCAAAAGCCAAATAGCTGATAAACCTCAGGCTATGGGGTTGGTCCAGCCTTCTTTGAAAGACCATGCCCCTTTACATAGTCTATACCATCTCCAAATTCAGCAAATAATCTTAACTCGTCTTGTAAATGTGCTAAGGGAGAGTCCTTCCTGTTCAGTTAGATCTATTTCTGTTTACTCGGTCTTTAATCTCTGTGATTGGAGAAAATGAAACTTATGGATGCTGTTAAATACACTCAGCATACAAACATAAATTAATTAGTGTTTCATTGTTTGTCCCATGTAAACTACACTAACTTTCTATGATCTGAATGTAGGTGTTCGTTCAGACACTTCACATTTGTAATGCAATTTACCACCACAAGAATCTCTGTATTGCCATTGAGAAAATGATGTAATCACTGAGAGGTTAAATAAAATGCTCAGGATCAGATTGCTAGAACTGATCAGTCTACTGTACAGACCTGCAGAGAGAACCTCCACAGCAGCCCTCAGAGTGGAGGCAAGCAGTAAGGAAAGGGAACTAAGAGTTCACCATACTAGCTTCCAAGGACATTCTGTTACCTGGAGTGAGGTGTGTGCATCTACCCAAATCATGCTGCTCTCATTAATGTGAGCTGGTGTCTCCATTTGTTAGCTCTGGAAACATTTACCCAGACTCTGCTTGACCATGGAGTAGGTGTTGGGTTGGAAACTAAGCAGAAAAGTAATATATGTTAGTATCAGTTAATGTCCCAACTGACATTAGCCCTGTGTTAGAAGTATGAACACATATGTTGAGGAGCCATGGCTAACATATGAAAACACATGTTCCAGGCATCACTTGTGCCTTTGGAAACAAAATAAGTAGTATTTTATTTTTATTTTCTCTTGACTACACTTCTCTTTCTTCTGTTATGCTCTAACATATGACACCCAAAACTAAATGGCTTAAACATACCACATTAATTAGGGTGATTTATTCACCAGATGTTTTTATGCTGTGTGATTAGAAAAAAAAACTTATAGATGCTACTAAACATACTCAAGATGCTAGTATAATGTAATAAAATATTGAAAATCAAGTCGTGTGTTTGTTAATGGACGTATAGCATGTATGGAATGAAAGCATACATATAATATTTATGATGATGTTGGCAAGGGGACACATTAGCCACAAAGCAGTTAAAAAGTTAATTTTTTAGTTTTAAATCCACCATAGTTTTTCCTTTTTTCATGGTGAAAAAGTAAATTCAACTTTCAGGGTATTGAAGCAGCAAAAACCATAATTAATAAATAAATAAGTAATGTAATTGATAGTGAATTTGAAGCCAAGTGGAGTTTGAAAACTAACTCCAACCAAAGCTCTGTTGTTAACTGTTCAGAAATTTACTGACATGTATGGAGTTTGGGACTCAGCAAATATTTGAGTGATTTTCTTTAACTAGGTGTGTGTTACTTTTATTTATAAATTAAATAGAATAAAAAATTTAGTTTTTGGAAATAGAATACATTTTTGGAAAATGATAATCATCATTATAATTGGCATAATGGTTTCTTTTCCTCCCATACATTCTGCTTGGCCAAATTCTAAGCCCATATCATCATCTCTGCAATCTATTAGATGCTTACCACCTTCCAGATGCCTCCAACTCCTACCTTTCAGGTAACATATCATATTTGTGTTCACTTATTGTTACATGTCAGTTTATCCTGTATTTCAGAACTCTAAAGCTAAATGACTTATCACTGTCATGCATGGTTGTGCTATGTAATTGCAATGAATATAGATATATGTGTAGATCACCAATGTATCCACAGGTTTTATAAATCCTTGAAGACAGTGGGCTCTATTACACATGACATAATTCAGACTTATGTAATTTAATTTATCAATATTTTATGTAAATTAATTCAATAATATTTTTAAAACAGCAATATGTAAATAATTTATTAATATGTTATAACTTGGACCATGTCAGAATAATAAAAATTTTTAATGTGTCTCTTGTACTTTTACATATCTTTTTATTCAGTACAAAGTTTTTAAATGTAACTGAAATTTATATAGTTGAACTGTGAGAATTATCCCCAACCTAATTTTTCACTGCATGTATACTACATATTTAAATTACATTTGCTGGTAGTTTGCATTTTCACTGGTAATTTTAAATATCTTCTAAGAAATTATAGGCTCTAATAAAATGACTTTTCTTGGATTTTTGCTTAAGTTCCATTGACATTCAATGAGCCAATGCCATATTGTTTTATTAGTTGTGATCTTGTAATAATTTTAATATATATACATACATTTTTGACACTGTGTTGTATATAGTTCAGACTGATCTCAAGTTTCAGTACAGAACTGAGCATGGCCTTTAAGTATGGATCCTCTTGCCTTCGTTTCCTGAGTGCTAGGGTTACTGACATGCATCACCATACCAGTACTGCGTTCTCTTCCTGATAAGCTCCTCTGTACTGAAGCATTGTAAGTTGAAATATGCTTAATGACCCCAGCATTATAAAAATAATAGCTTAGCAGCCGGGCAATGGTGGTACAAACCTTTAATCTCAGCACTCAGGGAGGCAGAAGCAGGCAGATCTCTGTGAGTTTGAGGTCAGCCTGATCTACAAAGTAAGTTCCAGGAATGCCAGAGAAACAGAGAGAAATTCCCCTCCCCTCCCCCAAAATAGTTCAGCATCTGAGAGCATGTAAAGTTATATTATTTCATTTCTAGGTTTAAGATTGATTATCAATTGTGCCATGCATAGCCACAGATACTGATTATGTTTCACTAACTGTGGGAAGTCAGAATTCAAAGTGCGCTTTCTCCTTACCATCTATTATTGCTTTCACCCCATAATGAGTTGAAACAGCTTAAGTGGAGCAATTATTAATTAGAGATCCTGTTTTCAACAACATCTGAACTAAAACGAAATACCATGTCCAGCAAGTGGAGGCTGGGCAAAATAAGGAAAATATATCTCTCTCTTTTACTTTTCCAGAGCTAAGCTTTAGCTCTACTTAGCCAGAAGCAGTATTTAAAAAGATCTATAAAGTTGCTTTGGAAACTGGATAGATGACCCCCTATGACTTTGGCTTATCACTCTGTTTTCGAACTAAGATATGGAGTGGAGAATCTTTATTTAGATACCATGACTTAACGTATAGTATAGAATTTTTGAGTAAATGTTCCTTCATTTTCAGTATCCTTTTAGGGATATTTGCATTAAGTTTAAATGGTACTTTTAAATACACAAAATAATATTTTTTATCTTTGTTTTTAAGTTTCATCTACTTCATTAAAAGTCAACATACGAGGCCCTGAGGCCGACACAGCAGTAAAGAATCATATTCCTCTTTAGAAGGAAAATATCTTCCTTCCACATTCTTTTTTAGTCCAAATATCTCTCAAGTTCTATAGATAGAGCCTCAGATAAGAGGGAGGGTTGTTCAAACCAGCACAAATTCTACATGCAAGCCAAGGAACTGCACTACAGAATCCCAGGGGGTCAGTCTTGGAACTATGCATGTTTGTGTTCAGCATTTCTTAGTTTTAATTAAACCCATCATTACCTAATAAATCCATTTGTCAAATTTAATATTGTAGACCAGTGTCTATAAATGAAATTAAAACAAAGACAAACAGGGATAAAATCAAAAAGCGGAAAGTTGTCAGCGAGTCCTTCTGTCCTTTCCATTCAAAGTCGAAATTAGAGTTATCCACAATGAGCCTTATGCGGAGATTCAAATATAGAATGTTACAGAGAAACTATACTCACAGAAAATTGTCTCCAATTATATGCATAGAGTTAGGGTATATACTTTACAAGCGTGTGTGTGTGTGTGTGTGTGAGAGAGAGAGAGAGAGAGAGAGAATACATATATTGATGTGTTTATATTCACATCACACAATTCATATATACATATTTTCACATGGACACATATAAACATGTTTTATATGCAAGGTCTTTCCTGTTATTTTATGGATTGACAAAATAAGGGATTCTATAGGCTTCTTCCCAAATAAAATAGATATACTTTAAAAACTAGAATAATATGACATATCGTGCATATGCACATAAACACATACACTCACATGTATGTTGCCATTTACCGAGAGATTTAACTGTTCCTAGATGCTTTTCCATTTTGTTTTATGTACCTTTGCTTACTCACTATGAGAAGCCATGGTGGAAGCAACTACTTTGTCTCTCTTGCTACCAGATCCTACTTTTTCTGTAACGCCTGCCTCAGGCAGTTGCCTTCATTATCTGGAGTTTTGACTTTCGAGTTATACCTCGACCTCGAAGGAGTAGGGTAAAGAGAACTCATTCATGGAGCATCACCATCAGCCTTCTCTGGCAGCAGCATAAACCGTTCAGCCACAGATCTCATGATTGCTGAAACTGTTGCTCATTGAGATAATCCAGAATCCATTTCAGATGTGGTTCTGGAAGCCTGGAAGTTCATCATGACATTGCTTTTATTATTAATTTTCTGACTATCCAGTCTTCCTGGAATTTTTTCAGTTTCATGGACACTTCTAGAAATTATTTGTCTATTTTAAAGTATCCTTAGAGACTTCATGCTACTTAAGAACCTCACTGAATCCAATTTGAAAATCACATAATTTATGTAACTTTGTATTTTCAAAAACGCTGACTTGTCACTTCATAACCGCCTTGTCTTCAGATTGTTTTCTTTCATGCACTGAGAAGATGTCTCCAGTTTCGGAGCTTCTGTGTCTAGTCACTGGGCATATTCTGACAATGGTTTTTATTTATTTACACTGTAGTGCTCTCTCTCTCTCTCTCTCTCTCTCTCTCTCTCTCCTTCACAGAGCAAAACTTAGCCTTTTATTGTTCTAACCCTTTTGCCTAGTGACAGGCTTGGACAGCCTTCTCCATTTGCCTTCCAGTCTTCCCTCTGTTGAGCATTCCTGGGTTGACCCCAGAGAACAGTGCCCTGGGCAGGGGTGGCAAACATTCAAGTGGGGCCTGAATGGGGCTTCGAGTGTTGGAGAGACTGTGGGGCCAAGGGAGATTAGATCCCTGCATAGCTTCTGCCTTGACAGTATAGAAGGGGTCATGCGGGGGAACTTAGCCAGCAGCTCCTGCTGGGCCCTTCATGCCATCAGCATCTCTCGGATGTTGTCTCAACTTCCATAACACTCTGCTCCAGATAGAACCTTTTTTGCTCCACATCTTTGACTTTATTTTTTGCATCCAATTATGACTCTAATTTCTTGCCAGGAAAGACACCAGTTAGAAATAACTTTCTTGTTTTGAGAAATAATTGCTATATAACATCTACTTGCACCTTTTAGAGAAATGCACAACCTTTTGTATAATTATTATAAAGCATGTGAATTTACTTAGAAAAGAAGTTTAGTACTTGGTTCAAGCCTGACCTTGGCTACAAGAAACTCTGTCTCAGAAAAAGAGACAGAGTTGATTATTCTGAATGGGAGCACCTCTGTTTTTATCTGCATTCTGGATCTCTAAATACCCATTTCCCAAATTCTGTCATAAAACATGTATTTCAACTTCCCAGGCTTTCATTGCGCCTTACTAGTTTCTGCCGGCATCTCAATCTTAGGACACATGCCAAAATAATATTTGCTGAAGAGTTCACCTCTATTTATTTCCATCTGTGGATTTGCTGTCTTTAGAGTATTTGCCATTACAAATTTAAAGTTATCAACATAAACTGTAAAGTGTGTATGTTTCTCCAGTCAATAGCTAAGTTGTCACTGACATTTTAGAGAAGAAGGAGAAATTACTATAATAAAATAAGTCCCCTCCCAAGGCCTAGTTAAGCATACAAATATTAAACTGTGTTTAAAATATACTCTGGTACTGTACTCCCATGAGATGGCATTTACTCTGGGATTTCACAGTACAATTTACCAAAGCATATCAGAAAGTAATAACAATCCTCCTACTATATATGGGAATGGAGACTCAATTTGATGAGCTATAGGCAATTTTACAAGATTCACTTTATAAACATGATTAGAAGAATGTGTGTACCAAACAGCAGGGCAGATAGCTTCCTAAACTGCTGGAACTGTAGGACTTTTACCTCAAAACCACCTTGTTCTCCCTTAACCCCCTGTGACGAAGCACCCCTGCCCAGGATTTTTACTTCCTCCATGCATTTTTTCCCATAAAGCAGTCATTCTGTAGAATGTTCTCTGCTACATCTAAAATTCTCAAACCTGCCTTTCTATTTATTAATTGATTTATTCTTTTTTGTAATCATGTTTAGGCTTGAGCCCAGGGTCTGATACATGCCAGATAAGGTGCTCTCACATACTCATCCCCATCTACTGATTCTAACTCCCCTTTTCTTCAGTTCCTAGAGTCACTAATCTATAACGGAACTTTTATCTGCTAAGAACTTTTTTCTTTTTGCACTGAATTCTGACTGTTTTACCTGGCTCTCAAAGATGGTTCTGTGTGCTGCACAGAACTATATATGTTTTATTTTTAAAAATCTCAGCATAGGAAATTCCAGTGACTGCCATAACCAGTAACCTGACCAGGATACACATGGGTCTCTCAAACTTTGTACTGTCTGCTGTTTTCATTATTTAGACTTGTCTGATAGCTTGTGACTCCTCTTGAGTTTCTTAGAGTACCCAAAATGAGTTTGATATTATAATAACTAAGAGTCTAGAATTAGACACACAATTTGTGTGAATATAAAAACCATAAAACCTGTTTTTATTTTAAAACTTCTATTTCTAGCAAAACACACCTTTGTGTTTTTTATTATTCTTTTAAACATTATTGCTACAGATTTATTATTACTTTTACTGATTTTAAATATGCACTACTTCAGAATATCTTTGCAATTAGTGCATTACTTAGGGGTAAATGAATGTGATATTTCAGTTTACTTCCAAACGGTTAAGATCAAAGGAGAGATAGAGTAAGATCTATATTATGAGAAAAAGAATAATAAAAATGTCTGAACACAATCTGTTGGTAATTTTGAGAAAAGGGTTTTACATGAGTTACAAATTTCACTTTTGCAAATTGTTTCAAGTTTGAAAACATATAAAATCTAAAAGTTATAAAAATATAATAATTAAAACATCTAGCAGCTGTGTCTACCCCTTACAATATAGAACAGCTGAGCTCTTTTTGTATTCTTTAGTATAAAAATGTTCAGTGTATAGAATCTCTACCAAACATGTTTAATCTGAAGTTAATCACATTTTCTGCTTTAATTCTCTGCTGCAGAAAATCTAGATGACAGACCAGCAAAGGAATCGCACACTGAGGAAAGAGATGTCAAAAGTCAGAAGTTGGAATATCCATTCGGAAAAAGTGACTTAATTTTCAACAGCCTAACTTATTTAGGTATGGGTATGTTTCATGTATGACTTGTCTTATGAATGTAAGGAAATATAATTTTCAAGCGATACATCAGTGAAAATTTGGAAAATCTGTATAGAGAATTGTTATTAAATTATTGTAAGAATTATTGTTAACTTTATTTTGAGCTAAAATAAAATTATGTTTATAAGGGAACCTTTAAATTGAATTTTCTTTATATTATAGAAGCAAATAAAAGTACTTAGAGGTATAGATTGTTATGTGTAAAATTTAATTAGTACCTTTCAGGCAAATTGACCTAAAATGGAAACTAATAGTAAGTTTTAGATCAAAGTGATTATTATATCACTTAAACTTCTCCTAAAATTCTGTATGGTGAGGTTTCTGCAATGTTTTCTAGAATAGCATGAAGTGAAGTAATTGTGAGCTGTTAACCCACGCTGACTGGTGAATATTAGCTTTCGTTGATAAAGAAGTCTGACGACAGACATTTGTGAAGTTATAATTATAGACACACGGTCTGTAGGCATAAGAAGCCACAGGGACCACAGAGTTATCAGGACTCACCAGGTCTGAGACAGAGTTGTAAATAATAATTTGCTCTCAAAGTAGAATACACACTTAACAAGAATTTGGATTTTCTTCTTCCCCACCTGTGCATTTTGATAATAAAAGAATCATATTGAAAGAGAAGGGATAACAGCTTTCTAGGAGGGCAATTTATGTATATCATATTGCAGGGAAACAATCCTCCCTAATCCAAATAAAAAATGGCAGGAAGAGTTACAGGTTGCCCACTGACTTGCAAACCAGAAAGTTTAGGAAAGTGTTCTAAAGAGAGAAAGACCAGAGCAGAGCAGAGCAGAGTTCATTTCTGCCAAAAATCTTGATAATGAAGGGGCTTTATTTTTATTTCATTCGTGGATACCTTGTCAAAAACAAAATATGGCACCCTACAATCCCTCTGGTTTCGAAGAAGTGTTTATTGGGTAGGTGTTGTTGCTGTCCTTCATCACGGAAGCTTCTCTTTTCAGCAAGAGCCAGGATGTCAGAGAGTGTGCTGTGCAAGAAGACCAGAGCAATGGCACTGCCAGTGAACATGTTAGTGCCAAAGAGGGAAGTCTCATGGGGCTCCACACTTAGACAAAGATCTACAGGCAGGCTACTCACAGCTGATGAGGAGGGAGAATCAGCATCTTGCAGGGATGAGCCCCTTCATCATTTGTTTCTCCAATACAAAATGACCCAACACAAACCCTGTCACCATACAAACATTAGCAACAAATATTGACTAAGTTGATTTATTTATATATTTATACATACTTACACATATGCAATGACAATAACTGGAAGAAAAAGAGTCCAGCAACATGAGATAGGTGGTACATGGGAGTGGCTTAAGAGAGGGCAGCTGGGAGGGGCTGGAGGGAGGGAAAGGAGGGTAGAAAGTGATTAGTGCTATTCCAATTAAAAACATTTTCAAGATAACATTAGAGGTATAGAATTATGATGATAGGACCATAGCAGCACTTAAATGGTAAAACACTCAGTTTCTCAGTAAGAAAGGTGAAAATTTCAGGACATTGTGGAGAACTGTATGATTTATGAGAAAGAGGTTGAGCTTGGATTTCTGTGTGGAGTCTCCCAGTGTTACTGTGGAAATAAAGTGATTTTTATCATGCTGACAAGTATTTTTGAGAATTTAAAAGGAGAGACATTTTTTACTTATGATGATATTCTTATATATTCTCATATTCATGGGTGTTGTTTTCAGTAGTCATACAGCTAAGATTGTAAACACCAAGAAAAAATAGCATCTTGGGTCCTTAAAAATCTGGCAGCAAATAATTATCTCTAAAGTAGAGAGCTTTAGTAAAATGTAATTTGTTCATATCTAATACCTCTGGGAGTTATTTGCTGAAAAATATAATCTTTTAAAAGAAGAAACAAAAGCAATTTACATACCAATAAACACTAGAAATAAAGGATACTATCTTAGAATGATACATGTAATAGAGAATTAATAAGGGTTGTTTTTTTTGTTTTTTCGAGACAGGATTTCTCTGTATCGTCCTGGCTATCCCAAAACTCTCACTCTATACCAGGCTGACCTTGAACACAAAGATCACCCTTCCTCTGTCTCCCAAGTGCTGAGATTAAAAGCATGTGCCACTACTGCCCGACAGGAATTATTCTTTTACTGACAGCCATGTAGCACAAGGATGATGTAAGCTTATCATTCTGGATGCTCTAAGAAAGTGTGATGTAGGGGGAGTAAGCAATGCTCTGAAGATAGCTAAAGTTCTTACCTGAAAATGAGGACCTGAGTTCTATGACCCAAACCCTTGTCAAAAGTGTCGGATGTGGTGGCATGCACTTGCAATCCCAGCACAGAAGTGGCGAAGACAGGCAGATCTTTCTGGGGTTCACTAGTAAAATCCATTATTTTTTCTTTGAAAGGTTAAGATCATGTCACAAAACTAGGTGAATATAACTTGTGTGGTTAAACAGAAGGTTCCAAATTGACTTGGAGGAAATCAATGTAAATCACGTGACGTCAATGTCAGAAAAAAAGAGGGAAAAGCAGAGTGGATTGTTTTCATCGGACTTCAAACTCAGGGTGTTTGTTTTGCGATAATTGTAATCATTACTAAAGAAAGTTGAAATTAAGTATTTGTGAGATTCCTGGATTGTTTCTAATTTTGCTGGTATAAAAAAAGCCTATTTCTGGGCATTTGAATCTCATATATAAAGATACATCATATTTTTCTTCATAGATTGAATTATTTTATATGTCAATTATTATTCTTTTTCATATTTGGAAATATCAGTTAATATGTTTATGTGATTATTTTACCTTACCAGATAGCTTTTGGAGTATTCTAATTTTTCTATAGAGAAACACAGTTTTATTTTCTTGTATTTTGCAGTCATTTTTCCCCCACCTCTTTTCAGTGGTTACAAACTATAGATTGATACTGAGTACTGAGGACAGGACCCTTGCTTCCTTGGTCCCAATCTTAGAATTCTGTTAACCTGAAATCCTATGTGAGATTTGTTATTTTGTTTTGCTTTATATGTTCTTTACTTTTTCATGTCCTTTTATTTTTGTCTGTGAAGAGATTTTATAAGGAGACAATGGGGATTAAATTTTTTTCCTAGGTATGACATCACTATGTAGCACTGGCTGGCCTGGAACTCCCTTTGTGATTGAGATTGGCCTCAAACTCCTATCTATTTGGAATTAAAGGCAAGTATCACCATATCAGATGATGGTGAAGTTCACCAATTTTTTTTCATTCTGCTGTTAATACATTTCCTTTTTCAACTACGTAATATGGTGAATTCTAATAATTCTTTCTTTATAGTGTTAACTCAATTTTGTTGAGGGTAAATCTGACTTAATTAGAACATATTGTCTTTTCTATATATCAGAATTTAATCTTCTACCTTTTAAAAGAATATTCCATCATCTTCTTGAGTTGTATTGATCTGCGATTTTTTTTGTTGTTGTAATGCTTTCTCTGGTTGTATGTTAGACTTCCACCACTGCTGAAAATACTGCCTGATATTTCAATAAAGGAGCCTAAACAAAACCATTCCCTCATCATCTGAATCATTCTTGATAATTTATATACATGTCCCTTCCAACATCTCTCATATGAACAAAAATAATCACATCTAACAAACAGCGAATTGAATTTTATTCGATGCCAATTCCAATGCTCCTCCCCATTATTTTCCAGACAGTGAGTTGCTTCTTTTGGCCACATTCCCTCTGCAGTGAGCATGGTGAGAGTCTTGAGTGTTCTGAGAAAACACTAGCCCCCCCGTGTACCTTCCCCCAGCTGCTGCTGTTCTACTGACTACAGCCTGCTCAGAGTGGGTGCTTATCTCCTTGTTGACTGCCATGCTAAAGTGAGAAGTCTAGCACAGTTATTCCTTTCCTATGTTCCTTCCTCAGCCACTTCCTACTCAAGGCTAAATGTTACCTGGCAACTCAAAATACACAGCACACTTAAGACTGAGTATCATGGCTGCATATACTAGCAATGTGTCAAATTCCTCCACATAATGGCCTGCCAAACTTGGTTTGCCTATAATATGGAAGAGAGTTTCTTCCTTAGTAACAGAAAATCCATTCTGTCACAAGGATTTGGGGTAAATTCTTCAGTATTTTGTGGATCAAAACCATCCAAGGCCATCCGACTTACAATCTTGTACAAGGACTCCTCACCCACAATTCCATTTTCCTATTTACGCCCTAGAATAGTTAATATTGATTATCAGTACAAGTAGATCTGGAATCAGTTAGGAGATAAAGCACTGAGAATATTTGGAGATAATCTTGGCTGAGTTACTTAAAAGAGGGAAAAATCTTCCCAAGCCATTTTAGGGTTGGCAAGAGTCTTGACTCTAGAGGGGATCCCAGGTGTCC
>LOEQ01008045.1:141303-155451 GCA_001685075.1 Bramus lutescens
CTGGACTTCCCACAAGGCAGGGAACCCTGACTGCTCTTTGGCCTGGAGAGGGAGAGGGAGGGGAATGGGGGAGGGGAAGGGAAATGGAAGGAGGTGGAAATTTTTAATTAAAAAAAAGTGAAATATGGACAAAGAAAAATCTTCCCAAGCATTGTTGGCACGTTCTCTTGACAGCCAGATGAAAAAGCTCTGATTTTTGTTCACTACCTTCATGTCCTGCAGGTGAGTTCATCCACTTCATTGCTTCTATCGCTGCCCTTGTTGCTGCTGTTCCTGCTGTATTCTTTCACTGATCTGGAAACCCAGTTCTGAAAGTGGACTGAAGACCAGTAGGTCTCCAAGAATCCTCAAAAAATTAGCTGTCAGTCTTCTACTGTAACATATTTATCTGAGTGTTTGTTAAATCCTACTGTTAAAGATAATATTTGCCTGTATTAAACTTTTTCTGTTCAAATTTAGTCTGAAATTTTTGACTGAATTATTGCTAAAAATATAATTACCCCCTCATGTTCATGCCAAGTTCTATTGTCTGAAAAGAAATATCTGCAATGTCAAATAATTTATTATCTCATGAAAAGCTGTAAATGTTAAAAAAAATTCTGGTTCTTATGAAATGTTTAACTCATAATATCTAAAGAGTGAGTTTTAAAATACAGTCTTACAAGAACAAAAAGTTGAACATGCTAGCTAAACCAACCCAGATGGCAGTCGGCAAGAGCAGAAAGCAGGCTCCACATCTGATTCAGGGCGTCTGCACCTCTACAGCACTTGGACCCTGAAATGAGAACGTGAATATTGGTCTTTTCAGGCTGACCCACTCTTGTCCTTGCTTGTACTTCCTAGAAAGTTTTATCTTTGTTCAGGACAGAGAAGCTCTGTGCCATATAAAACTCTCTGTACTTCATACTCAGATTTCCAGGATTCTACTCTATCTTGGCAATGCTATATGGTTTTACGTTTTTCCCATTTTCAATGGCTCTTTCCCTAAAATTTCCTAGTTTGTTACATATAAATAATATAAACTTCTGATTGTAGCAACAATGAGAAATAATAGGCCATATTCAATCCTACTCTACAGTAGAACTATAAATGCATGCATATACTGAGGCCCTTATTTCCTGAAAGCATTGGGAGATGTGGTCTTTTTGAGAGGAAGTTTCTCTGTGTATCTCTCGCTGTCCTAGAACTCACTCTGTAAACCAGGCTGGCCATAAACTCACAAAGATCCACCTGCTTCTCACTCCCTGAGTGTTGGAAGGTGGGGTCTTTAGAGGCTATAAGTTTTACATAACCTCTGAGGCTAAGGTCATCCTGATAGCATTAGTGTCCATCTAGGAAGAGATTATAAGATTTGTTCTCTTTCTCCAATATGTGGCAATACACCAAGAAGGTGTTATCAACACAGGAGAAAAATGTCCCAAATCTGAAGCTAATTTGGGTGGAGAATTACATGTGCTTCTGTCACTTATTAAGAGCTGTGGGCATAAAGTTATTATTGCTGCCTTGTTTTCAGGGCATCTGGTGTGTGGTGGTCTGTTTCAGCAGCTGTAATACATCATGATATGATCACATTAAATCAAAACCTGCCTCTGCAAAATTTTTTATTTATTTTTTCCCCAAATTACACTGATGATACCACAGAAATGTAGAAAACTCTTATTCTAAATGATCATAAAAATTAAGTATTTTGACAGAAATGTCTCTATTTTTATATCACATTTTGAAAATGTTGACTTAAGAAGAGACATCTAGTAAAGTGAAGTGGCTTATACATGGCTCATCAGAAGTATGACTGGATTCATCTTACTGCTCTGCCCTTGAGAAAGAAGTTAATGTGACCTCTGTGGGAAGGATTTATCTATTAAAAACAAACAAGTAAAAAGACTTAGTACCCATGTAGCAATGACATCTTTAACCATGTCAGAAATTACAGTTACAAAGAAATTCTTACCTAGTAAGGAAGCATCTGTTATAACAGCAAGTGTTATGCTTATTTTTGTCGCCTCATACACATTGCTAGTGTTGAAGTAAAAATAATACAGAGAAATTTAGCCATGTTTAATAAACTTAAGGACTTACTCAACATACTGAGCGATGACTCTCTTCAGTGAATATCATATGTCACATTCTTGTCCATAATAACTAGAAAAATTTGGAACCATCTCAAACAGTACCAACAGCTCAGTGGATTAATAGTGGTTGATGCTCACAATAGATCCTACTCAAACGATATAGTTGATTATTCTAAACACTTGCTCATTAAAACAGCCTGCAAGAAATACACGGCACAGTTTTTAGAAACTCTACAAAGTTTAAGAGCCAGAGGGATGGTGGACACCAAGGAAGCAAGTTTTCTCAACACAACAAGATAGATCCTGTGAACTCACAGAGACTGTAACAGCACCATAGGGTTTGAGTAAGCCTGCACCTGATGGAGTCTTAGAGCTCAACGGAGAAGAGGACACAAGCCCTCATCCTTAGCCCAAAAGCTATCTCCAATCGATAACCACTTGCAAATAAAAATTAAGTTTTCTTCCAAGGAGTTTCACTGGGGAAACAAACTACTCTTAAGGATAGGCTGCATGTCCCATAGTACATGGCAGATGGAAAAGACAGTCGCTGCTTTGGGGTTTCTTGTCTCAGAATGTTTTGTCAGGCTTTTCTCTTTTTATTCCTTTTATAATTTTCTTATCTATCCACCTATCTGTTTAGATAGATAGATAGATAGATAGATAGATAGATAGATCTATCTACCTATCTATTTATTTGCTCCCTGTTTTTTACCCTATAGTTCTTTTGCTTACTTATTATCATTTCTGCTATTTTTGTTTTTGTGGGATTCTTGAATGTGGAAATGAGTACGTCACTGCTGTATATGTCTCATGTTCCTTTTCTTGGGCTCTTTTTCTTCTGTTCATTTGTTTTGTCCTATTCTGTTGTGTATGTTTTTAAGTGAACATTATATTATAATATATTATATTATTATCTCTTTAATGTTCATGTTTTTAACACAAAACAGAACACATGGTGGACCTAGATGACAGGGAAGGTGGCAAGGAACTGTGAAGAGAAGTGGGGGAACTATAATCAGAATATATTGTATTTAAAAATTTATTTTCAATGAAAGTTAAAAATAAAATAAAAAGGCTACTAAGAAATCTTTAGATACACCATTATGAAACAAAAGATAATTTAAAGTTTCCTTCTAAACTGCACAAAATATAAATTTATGGAAGGAAAATGTTCTATTTCCTACATGTATAAATGAAAGCAAATTTCATTATATTTGTGAAAACTAATCAGTCTAAGCATAGCAAAAATAGGCATATTTTGCTCATATCAATATCATGTTCATTGATTTAAAATAAAAGAATAGTCATATAACTAAAACATTAGTCTACATCTAGATGTTTGCTAAACTATAGTGTTTTCTAAATAAAAATAATTGTTCCTGTTACTCTCCTGGAGATATGAAACCCCTGTACTCCAGTATATGGTCTAAAGCCCTGAGCTTTACAAACAATA
This sequence comes from Bramus lutescens, assembly GCA_001685075.1. Classification (NCBI taxonomy): domain Eukaryota; kingdom Metazoa; phylum Chordata; class Mammalia; order Rodentia; family Cricetidae; genus Bramus; species Bramus lutescens. The sequence goes on from LOEQ01008045.1 coordinate 144,829, forward strand.
AGGTCTTAAATGGTGCAGCATCTGAGCTGGGTATGCCAGAAACACAAGAAGGGAGATGACTGTGTCTCCTAGTATCTCTTTTTACCTTTTTGGTTTTTTTTTTTGTCTCTGAGTTGCTACCAGAGAAGCCCTGAGAAAATATATTTGCAAAAAATATAAGGCAGAGCAATGAAACTTCTGGCCATTCTCTAAGGTGGCTTCAAGTAAATCATTGTTAATCTGGAATAATGAAGAGTCAATATCATCTGAGCTCATGACTGTCCTAATACTGCTTTTTATGCCAGTATGAAGACCTGAGTTAAAATCTCCAGCAGCCATATAAAAGGGCAGGGGTGACATAAGGACGCCACTAACCCTAACCGTGTGGAGTGTGGAGACAGGAAGATGGCGGCAGCTTGCTGGCTAGTTTCATCAGGAGACCCTATCTTGGATTCCAGTGTCAGAAAGAAATAGGTGAGATGCCCTGCTCTTGCCTCCCCATGAGCACCCACACATACACATATACCACATACAGCACCCACACCTACCCACAAGCTAAATTATTACAATGGGAAAAGAACAAAAATAAAATAACTTCCTAAAATGGCTAGGCATATAGCTCAGCAATGAAGTGTTCTCCCCAGTGTGCAAGGCGGGGCCTCTTGTTTCCATGCTCAGCAGCACAATAGGAAGAAAAAGGAATTCTATGACTGTTACGTACAAATCTTCATGTGTAAATGGTTCTTATTTTTAAAGAATATATTTTGCAAAGCTCTTTCAATTTATATGTACTTGGGTCCTGCTTATTTTCTGTGGTGATAATCTATCTTTGCACTCTGGTTTCTATGTGATATATTAGTTCTTTCTGGATGTTTTTAGAAATACTTTCTTTATCTTTGGCTTTGTAAAATTTGATGATCAGTTTTCACTAATTCCTTTCCCCCCACTAAAACAATTCAGTGGGGATAAAGTAAGCTTTAACAACTATTGTTGGAATGATTAACCAACTACAGGCAAAGAAAAAGGAAAGAGACTGGACTGCAACTTCACACTTTCTATGCTATACAGAAATGTACCAATGTGAGCTGTGTATAAGACATCCACAAAATGTTTGGAAGAAGATGCAGAAATTCTCTAATGTTTAATGGCTTAGCAAATAATTTTTGTTTCTTTTTATTTAAAAATATTTTATTTTTTACTTTCTTCAGTTTTATTAAGGATTCAATAACTAAATAAAATACATATTTATTTGTATTTCAATATTTGTGTACATTCTGAGATCATTTAATGAAGGTAGTTAGCACATCTATTTTCTCACATTGTTATCATATGGTGAGGCTATTTAAGATCTATTCTTTCTAATGAGTAGACAGTTCATTGACAAGACATTGTTCTTAACTATTGTTTCCAAACTGAGGCATGCAGATTTTATTTATCCTACAGAAGTAAAACCAAAACATGCCTTCTCCTCTGCCCCAAATTCTAACAACAATGGAGTCTGTGTTCTGATTCTTTAAATGAATAACTTTTGCACTTCACATTATGTAATGTTTGCCTGTCTCTAAAAGACATTTCATTTAGTATAATGTACTCCAGCTTCACCCTTACCATAGCAAATAAAATGTGTAATATTTTCATTATAATACGAACATTATCTATCAGATAAAAGATATTCCACCATATCAAAGGTAACATACTTTTCCCTAAAAGAGAAGTAAAAGTGAAGATGCATTCCAGAGGCTCTGAGGTGAAAAACTGAAATAATTACAGCTAGTGACATATAATAAACTCTCATAATAAAACAAAACACCTCTAATTTAATTTAGGATCATATTGGTGAAGTGTTTTGTTGAAAATATGTCTGGAGAAATAATTGCATGAGCTTCCTTCACCATTATTGGCTGCTATGACACATACACCTGCTAGAGCAGCAAAAATAGAACCAAATAATGCCATATGTTGCCAAATGTTGTCAGAAACAATGCAAATAAAGTAATTATAGAAAATGGTTGAGTAGTTTTTTAAACCAATTAAATAAACACTTACAATATGATTTTGTGATTACACTTCTGTACATTCCTCAGAGCATTCTCAGAGTATTAAGAATTAAGTTAAAAGTATATGTTCACAGCAGTATGTGCAGGTGATTGCTAATAATAGCTTCATTGTAACCCAGCCTGAAATGATCAAAATGTTCTATGGTAAATTCATGATTGAATTGTGGCATAACCATTCTATCGAATACTGTTCACCACTGAAAATGAAGAGGTTCTAAATCACAGAATTTGGATGAAGCTCTGGGTGTAATACAGAGTGGGAGAAGCACCTTAACCTAAAACAAACAGCTACTTTGTGAATACATTAGTTAATGTGAAGTACATGACAAAATATCAGGAGTGAAGAATAGGTACACAGTGAACAGGGCTTCTGTGTTCTACAGACTAGGTGTATTTGCTTATAAGGGGAAATATAAAATGCAAATTTTACAGCAATCCCCAGGATTGTCCTAGAATTTTAAACAAAACCTTTTATGATGTAAAATAGAATTAAGGATCTTAAGGGAAGAGATAGCCTGTGCTGCCCAGGCATATTCTAAAGGAATATACACAAATCTTTATTATAAGATCAAGGCACAAAGATAAACAGAGGTTGTCATAGTTATAGTTACTGCTGATGTAATAAAACACCACGACCAAAAGCAGCTTGGACAAAAAGGGTTTATTTGTCCTATGCTTTCACAAAGCAGTCATCAAAGAAAGTCAATGCAGGAANTCTTTGCACTCTGGTTTCTATGTGATATATTAGTTCTTTCTGGATGTTTTTAGAAATACTTTCTTTATCTTTGGCTTTGTAAAATTTGATGATCAGTTTTCACTAATTCCTTTCCCCCCACTAAAACAATTCAGTGGGGATAAAGTAAGCTTTAACAACTATTGTTGGAATGATTAACCAACTACAGGCAAAGAAAAAGGAAAGAGACTGGACTGCAACTTCACACTTTCTATGCTATACAGAAATGTACCAATGTGAGCTGTGTATAAGACATCCACAAAATGTTTGGAAGAAGATGCAGAAATTCTCTAATGTTTAATGGCTTAGCAAATAATTTTTGTTTCTTTTTATTTAAAAATATTTTATTTTTTACTTTCTTCAGTTTTATTAAGGATTCAATAACTAAATAAAATACATATTTATTTGTATTTCAATATTTGTGTACATTCTGAGATCATTTAATGAAGGTAGTTAGCACATCTATTTTCTCACATTGTTATCATATGGTGAGGCTATTTAAGATCTATTCTTTCTAATGAGTAGACAGTTCATTGACAAGACATTGTTCTTAACTATTGTTTCCAAACTGAGGCATGCAGATTTTATTTATCCTACAGAAGTAAAACCAAAACATGCCTTCTCCTCTGCCCCAAATTCTAACAACAATGGAGTCTGTGTTCTGATTCTTTAAATGAATAACTTTTGCACTTCACATTATGTAATGTTTGCCTGTCTCTAAAAGACATTTCATTTAGTATAATGTACTCCAGCTTCACCCTTACCATAGCAAATAAAATGTGTAATATTTTCATTATAATACGAACATTATCTATCAGATAAAAGATATTCCACCATATCAAAGGTAACATACTTTTCCCTAAAAGAGAAGTAAAAGTGAAGATGCATTCCAGAGGCTCTGAGGTGAAAAACTGAAATAATTACAGCTAGTGACATATAATAAACTCTCATAATAAAACAAAACACCTCTAATTTAATTTAGGATCATATTGGTGAAGTGTTTTGTTGAAAATATGTCTGGAGAAATAATTGCATGAGCTTCCTTCACCATTATTGGCTGCTATGACACATACACCTGCTAGAGCAGCAAAAATAGAACCAAATAATGCCATATGTTGCCAAATGTTGTCAGAAACAATGCAAATAAAGTAATTATAGAAAATGGTTGAGTAGTTTTTTAAACCAATTAAATAAACACTTACAATATGATTTTGTGATTACACTTCTGTACATTCCTCAGAGCATTCTCAGAGTATTAAGAATTAAGTTAAAAGTATATGTTCACAGCAGTATGTGCAGGTGATTGCTAATAATAGCTTCATTGTAACCCAGCCTGAAATGATCAAAATGTTCTATGGTAAATTCATGATTGAATTGTGGCATAACCATTCTATCGAATACTGTTCACCACTGAAAATGAAGAGGTTCTAAATCACAGAATTTGGATGAAGCTCTGGGTGTAATACAGAGTGGGAGAAGCACCTTAACCTAAAACAAACAGCTACTTTGTGAATACATTAGTTAATGTGAAGTACATGACAAAATATCAGGAGTGAAGAATAGGTACACAGTGAACAGGGCTTCTGTGTTCTACAGACTAGGTGTATTTGCTTATAAGGGGAAATATAAAATGCAAATTTTACAGCAATCCCCAGGATTGTCCTAGAATTTTAAACAAAACCTTTTATGATGTAAAATAGAATTAAGGATCTTAAGGGAAGAGATAGCCTGTGCTGCCCAGGCATATTCTAAAGGAATATACACAAATCTTTATTATAAGATCAAGGCACAAAGATAAACAGAGGTTGTCATAGTTATAGTTACTGCTGATGTAATAAAACACCACGACCAAAAGCAGCTTGGACAAAAAGGGTTTATTTGTCCTATGCTTTCACAAAGCAGTCATCAAAGAAAGTCAATGCAGGAACTGAACCAGGGCAGGAATGGTATAGGAGGATCTTCTTTCTAGGTGTTGCTTTCATTGGTCAAATAAAGAAACTGCCTTGGCCTTTTGATAGGGCAGAACTTAGATAGGTGGAGAAGACAAAACTGGATGCTGGGCAGAAGAAGGCAGTGTGGCAGACACCAAGGCTCTCCTCTCCCAGGTGGACTCTGGTTAAACTCATGCCAGTAAGCCACAGTCAAGTAGCAATACACATTAATGGAGATGGGTCAAACTAATATGTGAGAGTTAGCCAATAAGAGGCTAGAGCTAATGGGCCAGGCAGTGTTTAAGTGAATACAATTTTCGTGTGGTTATTTCGGGGGTTAAGCTAGCCAGGCCGATGGGAGCCAGGTGGGACGCAGCCCGCTGCTCCCTTTACTACACAGGAATATGGAGGCCGGTGGTAATGCAGAGGCCATGGAGGAGTGCTGGCTTATTCCCCATGCCTTACATGGCTTGCTTTCTTATAGAACCCAGGAACACCAGCCCGGGGATGGCACCACCCACAATGGACTGGTCCCATTCCCATCCATAAAAATGTTTGTAGCCAGATTGTATAGAGGTATTTTCTTAACTGAGAAATCCTCCTCTCAGATGATTTTAGCTTATACCAAGTGGCATAAAACTTAACCCATCACAGAACAGTAAGCAACCAAATCATAGTAGAAAGATAATGCTATTATCTATCATACACTGAAGAAAGAAAAACGAACAAAAAAACTAAGAAAAATAAATTTTCCCCTTGCCTGAAGTCCGCATCAGAGCCCACTCACAGGTATATTGTCTTTAGATATGTAATTTTCAAAACCACAGGAAGACACATTTGTTAAAATATATTTTTTCAATGAATTTTCTGATATCAGATGGAATACTGAGGCTCATGGAAGGGTTCTATGGAGATTTGTGGAAGATTGAAACGTTTGACTGCATAAATTAACTCAGTATATCATTACATGATTTATTTCTTATGAGAACGACCAAAAGTTAATAATTAATGAATGGAAGTTACAATAAATCCTCCTTTTGGTTCAGATTTTAGAACCTAAGGAACAATTCATGATTTGAGCATTTACTAACAAATATATATAATTTGTAACCTATGCCAATATGGAATTTTGGTTGTTTACTGGTCAGTTGTCTAAATCCTGTTCATTCCATAAAATGATAAAGACTCTGGTGATCCTGGAAATTAACTGGGAATTTGAGGCCAGCCTAGTCTACATGACTTCCCTATAGCCAAAGCTATATAGTGAGCCTCTGTCTCAAGACAAAACAAAGCAAAACAAAACAAAACAGCTAATTAACCAACTGAACAAACAAATATATTAGCAACCAAACAAACAAAAACTCCTCAGAAGTTAATATTATCTTATACCTAAGCTACTTGAGGACTAAAATATATTAGTAAATTTCAGCTGGGCGATGGTGGCATACACCTTAAATCTTAACACTAGGGAGGCAGAGGCAGGCATATCTCTGTGTGTTTGAGGCCAGCCTGGTTTATAAGAGCTAGTTCCAGGACAGCTAAGGCTGTTACACAGAGAAGCCCTGTCTCAAAAAATAAAACAAAACAATATATTATATATATTACATATATAATTTCTAACATATGGTAATATAAAATACATTATATGTATTATATATAATACTGTTCTATTATATATAATAGGTATTTGTAAGCCTCAACAGTGTCATGTCTGGTATGAAAAATTCATTGGACAGTCTTGATTTAGACCGTTACTGGATCTTCACAAAATAAACTCATGTTCCAGTGCCTAAGTATTATCATATGATTTTTCTACCAAGAAGGGTTTTTATATTTTTGTCTTTGTGTATACAGATGCATAATAAAACAATATCTTCAACAGTATTAATAACAACATCCCTATACCATATTAATATAACAATCTCTTCATTTGTTTGATGAGCCTTAGTAACTAATGACAAGAGGAAAAGCTAGGAGTGGCATTTTACAATTTAATTATCAAGTAGAAAGCATTATTTTAATTATTTATTGCTGTTGAAATAATTTTTCAGCAATATTAGTTGCTGTTAAATGTTACTTTAAAAAATAAATACAAACCAATCATAAAACATTTTCATCACAATTCAGCAAAAATAAGAAAAGCAAAAGAATTAAAAAATAAAAACATGTTTTTTTCTCTATAACAGGAACTAAGAAGCCTATGTTATAAATGTTTTGATGTATAAATATTATAAAACACAGACATTAAGAAACTGAGTGATTTTCCTGAGCAAAGATAATCTGAAAAATGTGTGCCTCATTCATTAAAATCTAAACCTCCTATTGTTAATGATTTATTTTTTGACAAAGTAAGTTTCAACTATAAGTGTTTGGGAGAACTCCTGCATTTTGTGTGTATCAGAGAGATCTGTCTTTGGCAAAGCTAATCAGCAAGACCTTTTAATTAAGAAAATAACTGCTAAGTATCTCATGTGTAAACTTAAATTTGAGAATGAGGAAATGTGATATATGGAATTATGGAAATAATGACATTTATTGAGAAGTTTCTAAAACTGTTGGAAAAGACAGCATTATTTTAAATGGCCATCTCAAAGTGTGTGTGTGTGTGTGTGTGTGTGTGTGTGTGTATGTGTTCAGACAGGGATCATGTGAAATATTTTAAAGTGTTGTAGATGTATGATTTTAACATACATCTCCTTGAAGATTGAATGTAAGTATTGACTTATTGAAAAATATAGCCATGTTAATAAGTTGGTTTAATGAGAAGTTTTTTTACTGAATTTTAAATTACAGTTTTATATAAAATGCCTCCTCCAATGCTCAGAGATTACAGTGCAAAAGGGGGAAAAAAGGTTACAGCCAGTGGCGATAGTTGTCTACAGCAGCAGTCTTTTCTACACATGACAGACGCGCATCTCAACACACAGAAGCTGTGACTGCACACTTTATACCTGTACAAGATCAAGCCAGTCCAAATCCCAGAATGGTAGAGTGGAGCTCATTATGTTCCACATGTAACTGAGAATTTTTGGTTGCTGAGGACAGGAAGAGTCATATTCTTCAGGGATGGAGGCCCTGAGATTAAACTGACCAGTTAAAATGATCACTATGTGTTGCAGGAGAATTGTCTGTATTCTGTCAATCATGTATTTTAATAAAACACTGATTGGTGAGGCGGAAGTATAGGTGGGTCAACCAGACAGGAAGTAGAGGCAGGGAGATGAGAACAAGAGAATGCTGGAAAGAAGGAAGCCCATTCCTTGCAGTCCTGCCCAGACTCCGAAGAAGCAACATGTAACCTGCCTGGCTGTGAAAGGTACTGAGCCACATGGCTAACATAGATAAGAATAATGAGTTAATATAAGCTACAAGAGCTAATAAGAAGACTGAGCTAATAAGTTTTGTAACTTATGGAGATCTCTGTGTGACTTTCTTTGGGGCATGCTTGCTGTGGGGTACTGAGCTGGACAGAAACCCCAAAAGCCAGCCCTCATGCTACAGCTATGCCTTATGTTTTAGAGCCACAGAAGTTGTTATGTATCTGTTTCTATTGAAATAATTATGCTATGTTCTGTTCTCTATGTGTGGCATTGATATTGATGAAAACTCATGGAAATGATATACAGACATTTATTGTTTTTATCTCTGAGAACACTTTTGACAATATCAATGCATCTTTTTTTATAGTAATACCAGGCAAGCTGGAATTCAAATGTCAACTTTCGTATTAATTTATAGGTTATATAGTTCTGAGATATTCCTACTGGTGAGATATAAACTATACATGTGGGTATAGTGTTTTGTGACTTTTCTTTTAATGTGGTTTTATGGATAACTAGTCAGAAGATGGTCATTATTAGTACATCAGATAAACCTTTTATATAATGCTGCATCAAGATGGTTTTCAGGTATAGAAACCTAGCCATCAGAGATGTTGTCTTAAATTCTAAGAGGTGATAGGAAATGGTACTCTAAATTACTCTTTACAAATCTGTGTAAAACAGATTTTTATTCTGCATATTTCTGAGTAATTTATTATCTATTGTGAGTATATCGGGTTGAAAAGATCAATCAGAGGACATACTCATACATTTATCAAATATTTGTCAGATTCTACTTTATACTCTCAGTACCTCATATGTGTAAGGGGATGGAAATAATAATAATAAAAAAGTATACATTTTTAGTTTTCTAATTTTTAAGATAAAATATTAATCAATTTTGTTAGTATACTTTTTTAATTCAAAGGTAAGGTTTTAAAGAAAAGGAAGGGAGTTCTTGTTATAAAATACTACACTAGAAGAAACTCCCTGGGCAGAAAGGCCCCGCTCACAGATCATTTCTCCTTATCAGTGCTCTTACGACTTTCCCATCATAAGATTATTCTGGAAATTCATGACTACTCTCACATTTGGAACATATGTGACTTTTCACTCTTCTCACCAGCGAGATAAAATTAAAGAGCAATTTATTTTGGCATAAACTGTGATTACATTTACTATTTGTCAATAGTTTAATTCTCATGGAGATTTATGCCAAATAATGGCCCAGTCTTGTGAAGGTGAGACAAAGACAGAAAAGCAGTCAGGCAACTGACTGAAGGCCTTAAATCCTTCCTCTTCATCATTCCTTCTCCCTATATTTCATGTTTATAAACATGGGACCAAAAAGGGCTACAAGCATCATAGAAAAAGAATCTGAAGACTGATGTTTAAGTAAATTTATCTATAATTATGTGAAGTATTTGGAATCACTACAATTGTGGTAAATTTTATTCACTTAGGAACTCACAAATTTTGTTTTACTTTGTAATCAAAACATTAATGATATTGTCTGTGAGGTCCTCTGGCCAGCAAGAGACCCTGATCCAGTACCAGAAGATCCATCGGAGGGGTGAGTGTGTTCCTGACCTATGGAAACGAAGCACAGACATCCCCCAAGCCCCTAAACTTCCTGCTCATTCTTCAGGGGCTCCTAACCCCAGGTACTGCCCCTAGCTTCCTATCCCATCCCAGCTTGTATTCAGGCACCTCCTCCCTTCCATTCTTTGGGGCCATAGATCTCCCAGCTCAGCCTGTTTGGGTGCCCTGACCGGGTGGTGAGTTCAAGCAGGCAGGAGATCCTTTGTTTCAATAGCCTGCCAGCAGCAAGGTTGACCATTTGTCTGCAAGGTCCCCTGGCCAGCAAGGGGCACTGATCCAATACCAGAGGATCCATCTGAGGGGTGAGTACATTCCTGACCTGTGGAAATGGATCACAGACATCTCCCAAGGCCCTAAACTTCCTGCTCATTCTGCAGGGACTCCTAACCCAAGGTACTGCCCCTAGCTTCCTACCCCATCCCAGCTTGCATTCAGGCACCTCCTCCATTCCCTTCTTTGGGGCCATAGATCCCTCAGCTCAGCCTGCTTGGGCACTGGGACCAGGTGGAAAGTCAACCAGGTGGGAGTTCCTTTGTTTCAATAGCCTGCCAGCGGCAAGGTAGGCCTTTTGTCTGTTTTGACTGTGAAGGCCCTGGCCAGAAAGGGGCCCTAATCCTGTACCAGAAAATGCATTGGAGAGGTCCCTGACCAGCAAGGGGTCTTGATCCTGTACCAGAAGATCCATCAGAGAGCATTAGTAGGCATAGATGGGCAGGCGCCAAAGCAAGAATTCTACCAACAATCTGAAAACCAACATGATAATAACAGAACACAGCGAACCCACAACAGGAAGATTGGAACACCCAAATCCAGAAGAAGTAGAAAAAAAAGTGCTATTATGAAAGCAATAGAAGACCTTAAATAGGATATGAAAAACTCCTTTAAAGAAGTGGATGAAAAGAATAACAAAAAGTGTGAAGAAATGAGTAAATCCATAAAAGATACCGTAGGAAACAAAGAAAAAACAATCAAACAGATAATGGAAACAATTCAAGATTTGA
>LOEQ01008046.1:15478-29080 GCA_001685075.1 Bramus lutescens
TTGATTCTCCTGCATGTACTGGCTTTGTGGGAGCCTAATCTGTTTGGATGCTCAACTTCCTAGACCTGGATGGAGGGAAGAGGACCTTGGACTTACCACAAGGCAGGGAACCCTAACTGATCTTTGGACTGGAGAGGGAGGGAGAGGGGGAGTATGGGGAGGTGGAGGAAAATGGGAGGAGGTGGAAATTTTTAATAAAAATAAAAATAAATAAAAATTATAATAAAAAGAATCTACTTTCTTTAAATATTCAAATCCCAATGTACAGCATCAAGGAAAAAAGAAATATGAACTAAATTAAGAAACAAAGTCAATTTATGTAAATCAAGCTCAATACAGCAGAGATGTTTTTACTTCACATATTTAATAATAATTGTCATAAAGATATTTGATGAAGTCTATATTATATGCTCTAATAAAGTGTAAACTTTCTACAATGAAATAGACAACATCTACTTTGGAATAGGTAATCGTTCTTTCCTCAGTGGGTAGTTGTTGATGCACAGACTCATAACTTGTTGAAGAATTGACTATTGTATGCTCAGCCTCCAATTCTCAGAAACATTGTGGCAGAGGAAGCAAGAAGAATATAAGAGCTTGAAAGGGAAGTTAAGTGCCACAAATTTTATGTTCTGGACATGACAAACCCACTGAACTATTGAAATCAAAACAAATGTCGTGACACACACAAGATTCAACTCTTTAACATACCATTATGAATAAAGGAGAGGCTTGGAAGACCTCCTTTTTCCTTGATGGAGCATTGGCCATTTATAATTTCTGGAGGAGAAGAAGACATTTGGCAGTTGATATTAAGTTAGCTGACTATGCTCTAGGAAATAATCTCTACCAGTTCTCATAAATATAATCTTAATTCAAGTTAATGGGTCACCAAAAATATATGAATGTAGGAGAATTTGTTCATAAGAAGATGGGGTTTATCAGCATTGGGATATGGCTAATGAGAGAAGTAATGGTAAAAATTATCAAAACGCAGTGTATATGTGCATGACATTGTCAAAGAAAAAAGACAAAAAGAAAATTTGAAGACAAAAATTATAAAAATCTGAGTCTACAAATTATAGGTCAATTATTATTATTATTTAGCAGCTAATATTCACAATTGAATATATACAATATTTACCCTTCTGCATCTGGGTTACATCACTCTGGATTAATATTTCTGTTTCTATTCATTTGCCAGCAAATTTGAAATTTCATGATGTCTTTTTTTCAACTGAGTAATACTTCGTTGAGCAAATGTACCATATTTTCTTTATCCATTCTTCTATTAAGTGACATCTAGATTATTTCTAGTTTCTGACTACTATGAATAACACAATGAATATGGGTAAGCAAGTGTCTTTGTGGTCAGAAGAATTATTCTTTGGGTATATTCCTAAGAGCGGCATAGCTGGATCCTGAGGTAGTTCAATTATCAACTTCAGCCATATTAATTTCCATCATGACTGTACAAGACTGCACTTCCCCAATGATGGAGGAGTGTTTCCCTTATTCTGCATCCTTGCCACCAGAGCATTCACTTTTGTTATTGATCATAGTCATTCTAACAGGTTTAAAATAGAATCTTTAGCCGGGCAGTGGTGGCTCATGCCTTTAATCCCAGCACTCGGGAGGCAGAGGCAGGCAGATCTCTGTAAATTTGAGGTTGGACTGGCCTACAGGAGCTAGTTCCAGGATAGGCTCCAAAGTTACAGAGAAACCCTGTCTCAAAAACAAAACAAAACAAAAAACACCAAAAAGATAGGATTTCAGAGTCTCAAAGTAATTTTTATTTGCATATCCCTGATGACTGGAGATGTTAAACATTTATTTAAGTGTTCCTTGGCCATTTGAATTTTTTCTACTGAGAATTCTCTGTTTAGAGCTGTACCCCTCTTTCGATGTCTCATTCATTACATTTTGACTGCAGTTTCTCAACTTTCCATTCCTCCCAGGGTCCCCTACATTCCCTTTCCCCCAGAACCCTTCCTCCTAAATTTCCCTTAAAAAAATCAGTCCTCCCAAGGATATCAACCCTACAAGGCATAACAAATTGCAATAAAACTAGGCACAAGCCCTTATATCAAGGCTGGGCAGCACAACCCAGTAGAGAGAAAAAGGTCCCAAGAGCAGCAAAAAGAGTCAGATACACCCCCTACTCCTTCAGTTAGGAGACCCACAAGGACACAAAGCTACACAACAAAAACATATATGCAGAGAACCTGGGTAAAACCCATACAGGTTCTGTGATTGTCACTCCAGTCTCTGTGAGAACTGATTAGTTGATTCTGTGGGCTGTGTTCTCTTAGTGTCCTCAAACTCTATGGCTCCTACAGTCTTTCCTCCCCCCTCTTCTGCAGTAACCTACTGGCTCTACTTAAAGTTTGGCTGTGAGTCTCTGCTTCTGCTCCTATCACATGCTGGATGACACCTCTCTGATGACAAAAATCTGATGACAAAAATCTGTGACTATAGTAGAATGTCATTAAGAATCATATCATTGACATTTTTATTTTGCCAGTTGTGTTTGGTTCTCTTCTGTGTCTCTGAGCTGCTAGCATCTGGTCCCTGGCCATCCAGGTAGTGTCAGATGTAGGCTCCTCCTGGCACAGGCCTCAATTTGAACCATCTGCTCTGGGGTTGCCCTTACCACAGTGGGCTAGTTCTTTCCACAGCAATCTGCAATCAAGAAAATAGCCCCACTGGCTTGTCTATAGGCCAGTTCCATAGAGCCATTTTCTCAAAAGAGGTTTCTTTTTCTTAGAAGGCTTTAGCTTGTACCAAGTTGAAAAAAATCTAATCATAGATATCTTCTTAAATGTATCCTTACAATGTCATTATTTTCTGCAACATAGACATTTGTGCATTTTACATACTGGGTTCTTCATTTTTCTGAAACTTTCCTAAATTGAGTGCATATGAATCCCATCTCTGCCTAGGGCTATGCCTGATGCTGATACAGGGAGGGCTAATCAGGTTACTGGCACAGATTCTTTTTCTTTGATGATTTAAATAACAAAAAAGCAAGATAAGCATGGGCTCAGCAGTCAGCTAACTTTTCCTGATTTTTATATTGCAGATATTTTTTTGAAATTATACTATAACTATATCACCCCTCCTCTCTCCCTCCAAGCACTCCCTCACACTTCCAACCTGTTCTCTTTTAAATCCATGGCCTCCTTTGTCCTCAGCTGAGGCTTCATGAGCTTCCCCCTTCTATGTTAGCCTATCTTCTGGGGTCTTTTTCAAGTTGCATTTAGGCTTCTTGAAGCAGAAACACACAGCAAATGAACCTCCCCAAACTAAAGAAGTGACCCACAGATGGGGATGGAGTTTGTTTGGTCAAGCAGAAGCTGTACATTTGAGGATGAGGTGAGTACATTTTGTTTCTCAGAACTGGCTGGTTTGGTCTTTTCAGTGCAGTAGGAGCTCCTGGCCCCTGGAAAGTTTGAAAATCTCACTGAAAGGATTACTTTGGTGGGATCTTGAGAGAGAGAGAGAGAGAGAGAGAGAGAGAGAGAGAGAGAGAGAGAGAGNCAGGAATTCGGTCACCTTAAATGTTTAAGTGAAAATAGATTACTCTATCTAGAGCGCTTGATCACTTTTATAAGTTCTGGGCAACCATTACCCTAGTACAGCTTGCAGGCAGGACAGAAGGTTTTGTGACTCTGTTGTTGTCCCAGTCCCACTAAAGAGAACCTTGACTGGTTATAGCAGAAGAACTGTTCAGGCTCCCTTCAGGCTCTGTAACCCCCATTACCAGGCATTTTCATTAGGGTAACTCAGATTCTCTGGAGTTTCCTTTGTATTGGGTTTCTGGATTTACCCCCCAAAGTCCCCCAATTTGAATCATCTCTCCCAATACTTTTTCCTTCCATCCCTCTGCCTGATCCCTCTTATTCCCACCACAACTGCCCCCAGCATACCTGAAAAATTTATTCTATTTCCCCTTCCCAAGGAGATCAATGCATTCCTCCTTGAGACTTCCATGTTACTTAGCCTCTCTGGATCTGTGTATCATAGAATGATTATCCTTTACATAACAGCTAATGCTGACTTGTTAATGAATGCAGACATACCATGTTTGTCTTCCTGGGTCTGGGTTACTCACTCGGGATGACCTTTTTTTTCTAGTTCCATCCACTTGCCTACAAATTTCAAGATATCATTGTACTTTACTGCTGAGTACTAATCATTGGATAAATGTACTACATTTTCTTTATTCATTCTTTGGTTGAGGGGCATCTAAGTTGTTTCCAGTTTCTGACTATTATGAACAAAGCCACTATGAACATAACTGAGCTAGTGTCCTTGTAGTAGGATGGAGTATCCTTTGGGTATATGCCCAAGAGTGGTATAGCTGGGTCTTGAGGTAGATTGACTCCTGATTTTCTGAGGAACCACCATATTGATTTCCATAATGGTTGTACAAGTTTGCATCTCACAAGATTGGAGAAGTGTTCTCCTTGCTCCACATTCTCCCCAGCATGAGTTGTCACCTGTATTATTAATCTTTGCTATTTAAACAGGTATAAGACAAAAATCTCAAAGGAGTTTTGGGTTGAATTTTCCTTAAGAGCTAAGCATGTTGAACATGCCTTTAAGTGTTTCTCAGCCATTTTGGTTACTCTGTTTAAATCTGTACCCTGTTTTTAACTTGATTATTTGATTTATTGATGCCTGGTTTCTTGAGTTTTTATTTATTTTGGACATTAGTACTCAGTTAAATATGGAATTCATATAGAAATATTTTCACATTTTATAGGCTGCCATTTATCCTATTGATAGTGTCCTTTGCCTGACAGATTTTCAGTTTTATGAGGTCCCATTTATTAATAGTTCCTGAGATATTCTGTTCAGAAAGCTGTTTCCTGTTCCAACATGCTCAAGGCTGTTCCCCACTATCTCTTCTATCATATGCAGTGTATCTCATTTTATGCTGAGGTCTTTGATCACTTGGACTTGAGTTTTGCGCAGGATGGTAAATAGGGATCTATTTGTATTCTTCTACATGCTAGTATCCAATCCGACCACCAACAACAGTTGAAAAGACTTTTTTTAGTGTGTATTTCTGCCTTCTTTATCAAAAATAATGTGTCCATTGGTTTATAGATTAATGTCTGGATCTTTAATCCAATTTCATTGATCAATCTGTCTGTTTTTATGTCAGTACCATAAGGTTTTTTTTATTACTATTGCTCTGTAGTAGAGCTTGAAATCAGGGATGGTGATACCTCTGGAAGATCTTTTATTATATAGGATTGTTTTATCTGCCCTGTTTTTTGTTTGTTTGCTTCTCTTTCTATATGGATTTCAATATTATTCTTTCAATGTCTGTAAGGAGGTCTATTGAAATATTGATAGGGATTGCATTGAATATGTAGATTGCTTTTGACAGTATGACCATTTTTCCTATACTAATCTTATCAGTCCATGATCATGGGAGATCTTTCCATCTACTGATATCTTCTTCATTTTTATTCTTCAAAGACTTGAAGTAAACAATGATTTTTTTAAATGGGCAAAAGAGGGAGGTGAGATTGTTCAGAAGGTAAAGGCTCTTGCCTAACAGCCCAAGTTCAATGCCCAGAAAGCACATGGTAGAAAGGATGACCCAACATTTTCATATTATCAGAGAGTTGTAGTTTGCTGTTTTTACTCTTTACTCTTTGCTCTTTTGGGGGCTTCCCTCAGTGATGGATTGTAACTTGAAATTTGTAAACTGTTTTCTTCTCAACTCGTTCCTGGTAAGTATTTTAACACAGTGATAGAGAAGTTAATGAATATACTTGTCTTTAGTTTTCATAATTTTATACATGCATACTACATTCTTTTATCAAAGCCTCCTCCTTATTTTCACTTATCACATTCTTCTCCCCAGAAAAACGCTTCTTCCCAAGTTCCTTTTCTAATTTCCTATCTTTTTCGTATGAGTTACTTAATTTAATTAGGGTCTCCTGATGAAGCATCGGCAAAGGGTCATCTGTTATTTAGTTGAGCTACCGCAGCATATTAGTGATTCTAACCTTTAACTGAAGTCATTTGTTTGCAGCACATTGATCAGTTATGAGTCACTGCACTGTCACACACTCCAAACAGAAGACTCTCTGAGCAAAGCTGGGAGCAGCACTAATTCATAAGTACAAATAGAAATATATAGAGAGCAGTTTAACATTAAGTAAATTTAGCAATAAGCTAAAGGTTCCTCTTTAGGATCTATTACCTCCAAAGCTATGGACTTTGACCATATAATACCAGGTTTGAATTTTTCCTGTGAATTGGTAGTTGAGATTCCTTAATAGGCCTAGGAAAAGGTATAGTGACAAGGACACTACCAACCTCTTCATTACTTATTGTCCTCTTTAAACGTAACCCTGAAAAAGATCAAACCAGCCAAATCTCAAAATGAGTTGGAGAGGGACTTAGGAATTTTCACCAGCAGCTGAAGGGCTATCGTCTGTTGGTGGCTGGTGACAGGAGAGTCAGTTTACTTCACAGTTAAAGCTCTTGGGAGGCTACACCTGTCTCACTGGGTTGGTCAACACTCTTACACATACAGGTAGCACTAAGTGGTCTCATTTCTTTTGTTTGTTTGCTCTGTTCTTTTAAAAATAGAAAATGATATTGGCAAGTATACTGATAGTGGGTAGGAGAGAATTTCAGGGATCAAAATTCACTATAACCATGCATGAAATTCTCAAACTTTAAGAATTTTATGGGAGAATATAATTGGAAGAATAGTATGTCAGGAAATTATTTGCTCCAGTTAAACAACTGACATATCTTCAGCATATTGTCCTAGAGAAGCAGTTTTATAGTTACATGTTCTAGGAAGGGACTATTTAATGGCCATAAGAAGTTACCATTGAAGTCCACTGAGCGAGACCATGTGTGGCAATTGATTGGTTGTTCACTCTGGGTAATACTTTCCCAATCTAAGTGTAAGAACTGAAAATGTGCCAAGCCATTAGTCATTTTGCAGAATGACTCTACATGAACACCATCTGTAAGACAGCTTTTGCTTTCAGACTTAAACTATGAAAGTACTAGTGGTCAATAAGAAAATGCATTGCACAACTACCATATCAGAAAATAACAAGAGCTAATAATACCTTGAATGTATGAATTCCTTCCACATGCAAAGGTACTGCCATATCCAGAAGCTTGTAATACCACAACCAGTCTGCAAGAATAGGCATTATTTTCTGTGTTTCATAAATGAAGACTAGAAACTCAGAGATAAAAAACATCTAAGAAATAATTGATTGAAATCCTATCTGAAGTTATCTGAATGAGATAAATTTGAAAATATTTTGGTCTCTTTTTTAAACGATTTTTTTTACTTTTAATAATATAATATTTGTATTAGCTCTTAGAGAATTACAAACCTTGATTACGTTCACCCCCACTGCTTCCTCAACTCCTCCCAGATCCACTTTATGTCCTCTGTGTTTTTGTTTTAAAAGATATTATCTCAAGCAGCTGTTTGATTCTGCAGCTCATATGATCTTCTCAGACACTCTTCTATGATGTTTCTTGAGCCTTAAGTGTAAATGCTGCCTTTTAAATGTATTGGTTGTAGTCAGTTGATCTCTGCAGCTTATAGATAGCTTGTAGCTTTCTATAATGATATCTATTTGCTTCACAATGAATCTTCCTGCACGAGGGGTAAGAACTACATCTGTGGATTTAAGAAAAGTTATTTAGTATGCAGTCAGAGATCATACAGTTTAGAAAACTGGCAACATTACGTTCTCCTATAGCATCCATGGTCCCACCAGGCAGATATAGTTGACAAAATTTGTAGTGCCACGCTCAAATTCCATACCACTGAATGAGCCTTAAGTCCAGTTATGTGACTATTGGTTACACCCATGATATACGTGTCACATTACACTGTTTGAAATATCTTGTGTGTCAATGATTTCTGTGGTACACTGTTGTTACATCTGTATAGGGCTAGTGTTTTTATTTCTCTCTTGGCAGCTTTACAGCTTCTTCTAAATATATGAGATCTAGTCCTCAAGCTTCTAGGTTAGATCCAGATATATTCCTCTAAATCCTGTGTCTGAAGTTTGTGGTGTCTTCAGTAATACAGACTCAACTTATTTTTCTGGAATGCACCAAGGGCAACAGCAATAATTTATATTATTTGTGGGGGTGTCTCTTTACATTTCTGACCAACAACTAAAAGGAGATTTCTCATTAATGAGAGAATATTATTTCTTATTTTATGGTTTATGTGGGGAGCATTATCACCTCAATTGCTATAACTTCAATATATATATATATAATTTTAAGTAGTAATAAACTGATTTCCTCATGAATTTATTCATAAACATCATTAATGTTAATGATGTTCCTTCCTTCTTCCTTTGTGTTGATATTCCTTCCTCCCCAAGTAATCTCCACACACTGCTTTTTTTCATTTCCCCCTTCATAGCAACTGTGTCCTACTATTTTTTTCTCTGGTACTTCTCCCCACAAAACTTCATGGTTTATTTTTACTTTTCTGATATTTGTGGTTACTTTAGAATAATACTTTCATTTAAAGATTTATAGCTAGCATCCACAAATAAGAAAAATTTGATATCTTTATTTTTACTTCATAGTTAATTCACTCAGCATAATATTTTCTAGTTCTATCTATTTATCTCCAAGTTTCGTGATTACATTTTCTTTTCAGGGGTAAATAGTATTCTATATTATATATGTACCACATTTTCATTATTCATTCATCAGTTGAGGAACATTTAGACTGTTGACATTCCATACATATAATTAATAGAATTCCAATGAACATGACTGAGCAGGTACCTATGGAGTACAATGTCATGTATTTTGGTTATATGCCTCTCAGTGGTATAGATGGGCCATGTGAAAGATTTATTTTTAGCTTTTTGGGAATGCTTCACATTGATTTCCAGAGTGGTTTCTTAACTCAACAACAGTGAAAGATGATTCTCCTTACATCTTTGTCAGCATATGTTGTGAGTTGCTTTGTTGATCTTTGCCATTTTGACTACAGCAAGATGAAATTTCAGGTTTTTTTTCTTTATACTTCACTAATTAGTAAGGATGCTGATATATTTTTGGTTTGTTTCAAGAATTATTTGCCATTCCTAAGATTTATTTTTTGCCTGGACCTAGACTTTGAGGTAAGAGCATTCAGTGAGGACAGTCTACATTGCCTGGCAATCTGTACCTGGAATTATTTTCCACTCCCTTAATTTTCTGTGACAAAAGTTTGGCATATTCTACAGCATCCACTATAGTTATTAATGTGAACTTTCTTCAGAGGAATATGTTAGTTGTTGTCTTACAGGGCAGCTGGACTAACAAGACACTGAATCATGTATGCTTTGGTCCTTGGCTTCTAACCTTTGTTTAAGGGTCAACATAAGTACAGACAGTATCTTCTTTAGAGATATCAAAAAGTTTTTGGATTCTTCCAGCTCTTTTGGGCCCCCTCTGCCAAGGCATAGCTGTATCTGTTAGTACCTAAATATCCTTCTATCTTTTTTTTCTTTAACTAAGTTGAAAATACTCATATTGGCATCCACAATGCATCTCAGAAAAGAATTGCACACCCTCTCTCTAGTACTTGTGGTCTATAACAAAAATGCCCATTAGTTAACAGCAGGCGCACTCTACCATGGGATGAGACACTTTACTGCTGTTGGCTAACCCTTCTGTACACTGTGAATATATGCTGCTCACATTGGTTAATAATAAAAGCTGCTTTGGCCTATATATAGCAAGGCAGAATATATATAGGCTGGAAAGTCAAACTGAATACAGGGAGAAAGAAGTGCAGAGTTGAGAGAGATGCCATTCAACTACTGAACAAGTAGCAAGTGTAGAAAATAATGTAATAAGCCTTGAGTCATGTGACAAAATATAGGCAGAAATATGGGTTTATTTAAATATAAGAGTTAGCTAGAAATAAACCTGAGGTATTTGTCAGGCATTAAGAATTAATACAAACCTCTGAGTGATTATTTTGAATAATTATTTAGAAGCTGCCTTTGGATGTGGCAGGAGAGAGAAACCTCTGTTTAAACTTTACGTTGTAGGAAAACATTCTTTGTCATTCCCACCACTGTTTTGGACCACAAAACCATTCAACTCATCAGCAGCTACTTCTGTGGCCATGTACTTTTCATAGAAGTTATATGATTTTCAATCATCCTCCACTTCAATGAGTTTCTTAGAGCCAGTGGTTGGCAAGATGTTTATCCTCACTTTGACAAAGGTTTCTTTCTTGAGACATTTCTTATTCATTTTTATTTCTTCTTTTGAGAACTCTCTGCTTATATCTATAGTCCACTTTTTAATTGGGTTGTTTCTGTCCTTCGATCCTTGTTTTTTGAAGTTTTATTTAATATGCTGGATATAGTTTTATTTAATATACTGAATATCAATACTCTGCCAGATGTGTGGCTAACAAAGATTATTTCTGACTCTATTGGCTTCTTTTTCTGTTGGCTGATTATTTTGTTTTGCTTTACAGAATATTTTAAGCTTTATTCTAAAGTTAGTAATATGACATTTCTCTTTTTGATTTAATTTTTTCATATAATGTATTTTGATCTCATTCCTTCTTTTCTACTCCTTTCAAATCCTTCTCACCTCACTACTCATTCAATTCTATGTTTTCTGTCATATCATTTCTCTTTTTAAAAAAATCCACAAAACACAAAAAGATCGAAACAAGCACAAACTTGATAAGATAAAAATTAACAAAACAAAACAAAATCAAGCAAAAACACCCAATGAACAAACATAAAACAAAACTCATGGGTTCTTTTGGTGTTGGTCAACTACTCCTGAGAGAATGGGGCCCATCTTAGAGTGCGATTGATACAGCAGTAACACTACATTGAAGAAAACTGATTTTCACTTTGTTGGTATGTATCTGATGTGAGATTTCCCTCTGTATGCTGTGATTACCATTAATGAATAAAGAAACTGCTTTGGACCTATAGCAGGGCAAAACAGAGCTAGGCAGAGAAAACTAAACTGAATGTTGGGAGAAAGAGGAAGGAGTTAGGGAGAAGCCATGTAGCCCTGCCAGAGATAGACACCATAACTTTTCACATAGTAAGCCACAGCCTCGTGGTGATTCACAGATTAATGGAGGCGGGTTAAATTAATATGTAAGTGTTACCCAATAAGAAGCTAGAGCTAATACCGGTTCGTCACTAAATTAATTATGTTAAAGTGTGTGATTATTTTGGGTCTGAGTGGCCAAGAACTAATTAGCAGCCTTCTTGCAGAAAAATTGTTGCCCATTCTTGCTTGATACCTGTTTTGCTATATATAATTTTACTATGTTAAACTTAAAGCCTTCTTTTTTATTTAAATATAAAAGGGGAGGTAATGTGGGATTCCCTTCTGAATGCTGTAATTACCATTGGTTAATAAAGCAACTGTCCTGGGCCTGCACAGGGAATAGAGGTAGGTGGGGAAAACTAAGCTGAATGCTGGGAGAAAGAAGGAGGAGCTAGGGAGAATCCGTTTAGCCCTGCTGAGTTAGACACCAGAACTTTTCACAGTAAGCCACAGCCTCATGGTGATACACAGATTAATGGAGATGAGTTAAAATAATATGTAAGTTAGCCAATAGCTACAGTTAATGGGCCAAGCAATGATTTAATTAGTACAGTTTCTGTGTGATTATTTTGGTCTGAGTGGCCAGGAATTAACTAGAAGCCTTCTTATAACAGGTATCAATTATAAATAGGTTTTTTTGAGGGGGGTGTGACTCTGTGTCACACAATGCTGACACTCCATCTACCTTGAACCTGTGCAGGTCCTACCTGCGCTGCCACAGTATCTGGAAGTGCACACTTACATCAGCCCTGCTATGTATAGAAGACATTGATCCTTTGGAGTCATCCACCATCTCTGACTTTCAGGATCTTTCTGCCAACTCTTTTACATAGATTTCTGAGACTTTAGGGAAGCAGTTTGGTAAAAAGATCCCATTTAGGACTAAGGGATTTAAAAATTCTCACACTCTGATCATTGTCCAGCTGAGAGGCTCTGTATTAATTCCCACCTACTACAAGAAGAATCTTCTTTGTAAAAGGCTGAGCACAATATAGGGGGAGGAGCTCTGTCCCGTGTTTTATGTAAGCCCAAAGGAGGTCTGTTTCTTTCTGAATGGAGATGGAGGAGGAGAGATTGAGGAGTTGGGTAGATGGGGAAAGGGGAGGGGACAGGAGGGAATATAAACTGGTTAGTATGCAAAATAAAAAAAAATTTAAATAATTGAAAAGAAAAAAGGATGAGCTAGGCATTGTTCTGATTTCCAGGCTAGTGTGACTGGTAGAGAGTGTTCCTATGGGTAAGTGGTTTTCACAAAGTAATGGAAATGTGTTAGAATGAAATTCTAAAAGGGGAAGCAGAAAATAAATTGGGGGAACCTGTGTCAACATGAAAAAGTAGAATCCCAAGAGCAGGTTTTAAGTTTTATGTGGTTGCAGTTTTTTTTAATTTTTGAACTTAATTCATAGGCAAATGAAGTACTATTAATACCGTTTATAAAAAACCTTTCAATACCTGTATTATATGCTGTATTTATTTTCCTCTAGCTTTTTCAGTGCTTCAGATTTAACACTAAAATATTTTGCTCATTTGGAATAGATTTTTGTACAGAAAGGTAGGTCTGGTCTAATTTTATTCTTCAGCATATGGGCATCCAATTTTCCTGCATCATTTTTGAAGGTGCTGTCTTTTGTTCAGTCTGTATTTTTTGCATCTTTCTAAAACATATGGTTATTTAATTGTATATGTTCATACTTGGGCATTTTTATTTTTTCCATTGATCTACATGTATGGTTTATATGTGTTATGATATTTTTTATTTTTGTTTTTTCTATTTATATATATATATATGTATANGTATATATATATCCACTCCCTCCCTTCCTCCCCACTCTCCTTTTACTCTCTCCAATAAACCCCACACTCCCAATTTACTCAGGAGATCTTGTCCTTTTCTACTTTCTATGTAGATTAGATCCATGTATGTCTCACTTAGTGTCCTCTTTGTTGTCTATGTTCTCTGGGGTTGTGAATTGTAAGATGATTTTTCTATGCTTTATGCCTAAAAGTCACTTATGAGTGAGAACATAATATATTTGACTTTCTGGGTCTAGGTTGCTTCACTCAATATGTTTTCTAGATCCATCCATTTGCCTGCAAATTTCAATATGTCATTTATTTTTCTGCTGTGTAATACTCTATTGTGTAAATATACCATATTTTCTTTATTCATTCTTCAGTGAAGAAGGACACTAAAAAGAAATCCCACAGTAGCTCAGAATTGAGTATAATAAAGGGTTATTTATTTAGGTGTAGACTTACAGATCACAATCCTCTGCATGAATGGGGAACAGGAACCAAATCACACCATAGGAAGAGAGGCTAGACACATGCTCTACATCAGCATATGTAGTATCAGAGGCCACACCCAAGTGGGCAGGTAACTTAAAGGTTACTGGCTGTAGGAATTCCTACAACACCTCCCACTATTGATTAAATAAGAAAGTTCTAAGCCTAATACAAAATTATATACAATAAGAACAAATA
>LOEQ01008046.1:47923-62068 GCA_001685075.1 Bramus lutescens
TCCTAGAGAACCTAAGTAATAAGGTGAACCCAAACAAAAACATATATAGATCCTTCTGGAAACTGGAAGCAGACAAGATTACCAGGCAAAAGTTGGGACAATATATTTTATATTTTAACAGATACATCTATTAGAAAGGGTAGGCAATGTCATGATGAATGTCCAGAAATGTCCTTTATAAATATTTAGAAATATACAATAAGGCAGAGGATGGGGAGTTGACTGAGTGCTTCTGTGAATTTTCTGTCTTTACAGAAGACCCAGGTTTGGTTCCTAGAACCTACATGTTGCCTTACAGCCATTTGGGACTGCAGTTAAAGGAAATTCAATGACCCAGTGAAGCTCATATATATTTGTCCTACTTCTTCAGGATTTGGGCATATGCTACATACTGAAAACCATAGAAGATATAGCACCTTTTAGATCAAAGAACTATTCGAGTTTTGGGCCTTATGTCAGGAGACAGCCATTATTGGAATAGTCATATCAACATCCCATAACCCACTGTAATAAATCCAGCGCATACATCTATACACATGCACATTTTTTCTATCATTTCTGTTTCTCTGGAGAACTCTAATATACACTTTCATGTTCCTCAAACCCATGGTCTTCTATTCTTTAATTATTACTGATGTATATATTTAAATATATAAATATGAATTGCGGACTTCACTTAGTGTTGCTCAGATGTGCATGTGCTTGGAGATGAAGATTTGGGATTAGATAACCTATCAGTGACATGTTCCTGGAGAAGAGTGCTTCTTCACATATATTAGCAACATTAAATTGATCAGATAGATAGGTATGTATATATATATTGCCAATTTTAGCTGATCTATTTATATGTGTGTATGTGTGTTTATAGAAATGTGACAACAATAATTAAAAAAAGAAGTTGGAAATGAGTCGAGAATACAGAAGAAGTGGGAGGAAGGAAAGGAATGGGTGTATTCACATATGAAATTTTTTGTGTTGTGTGAGAGGGGGGTTGAGGCATGGTTTCTGTGTATAATTCTGGCTTTCCTTAAACTGCCTCTGTGGAAAAGGCTAACCTCCAACTCAAAGATCTACTTGCCTCTGCCTCTCAAATACTGGTATTAAATGCATGTGCCACCATCACTCAGCACATATGAAAAATTTAATCCTTAATGTTTTTATTTATTCTGCCTTGTTGTGCCTGTAAACTAATTATTTTAGAATTGTCCATCATCACCTCTGGCTCATACAATCACTCTATACCCCTTTTCACATAGAACCCTGAACTTTAAGAGGTCAGGTGTGATAAAAACACCCCATTAATAAATGAGAACTCCAAAATTTACATCTTACTACAGAGACACTGGCTCATCCATTTTATTACTGCTCTAACATAACGGACAGAAATTAGGTTCAACCAAGACATCTACCAGCTAATGAATGGATAATGAAAATGTGGTCCATTCACACAATGAAATGTTGTTCACCTGTTAAGAAAAATGAAATTAAAAACTTTCCAGATAATTGGATGGCTCTAGAATCAATCGTCCTGAGAGGCAATCCAGACACAGAAAGTCAAGCAATGCACATTTTCCCTTATACGTCAATTACATTTTATGCTTTGCATATATGTGCTCTTTTTTCAAATACCTACAGAGGTTAGGTAGCTATTAAGAACAGAATGGGGTTATTAAATGGGGTAGAGTTGGGAGGGCAAAGAGGAGGAAGGGATATGAGGAGGGATAACTAATAATAAAGGACATTTGAGAAGCCATATGAAAACCTACTCCTAATACATGTATAGTATATAATGCATATATATTATGCACAATGTATAAGGTAAGAGAGAGGGAAAGATGGGAGGTGGTGGCACACATCTTTAATTCCAGCACTTGGAATGCAGAGGCAGATGGGTCTCTGTGAGTTCGAGGCCACCCTGGTCTACAGAGTAAATTCCAGGACAGCCAGGTCTGCACAGAGAAACCCTTTTTTTTCTCTAATATGTATGTATGTATGTGTATATATATATATATATATTTATATATATACATATAATGGGTGACTATATACTAGGGGAAGCAATACCCCAAGTAGGCAACATATGCTACTAAACAAAACTTCCAGTATCAGGAATGTACAAAGCTATCCCATAGACTTCCTCTCACCAACACTACAGTGTATTGCTACTGTTAGTGCTTACTCTCAGCAGCTTGATAGTAAGACTGGATTGCTGAAGACACAACACAATAATGGCATATGCCCTGGTTAGATATTTTATTTCAACTTGACATAAACCAGAATCATCTGGAAAAAGCAGCTTCAATTGAAAAAAAAATCCTTCCATCAGATCTTCTGTGGGCAGGTTTGTGTGGGAGTTTTCTTGATTAGTGATTAATATGGGAAGGCAAGCTCATTATGAACAGTGCCACTCCTGATCAGGCAGATGTGTTTTGTGTAATAAAACAGACTAAGAAAGGAATGAGAAGAAAGTCAGTAAGCAGAATCCCTCCATGGCTTCTATTTCAGTTTCTGCCTTCGAGTTTCTGCCCTGAATTTTCTTGATGATGGACTGTGATTAGAGTATTTAAGCTAAGTAAACCTCTTTCTCTCCCAATTGTTTGGTCACGGTGTTTTATCATAGCACTAAAAACCTAACAAAGAAATCATAGAATGTAGAATGTGGAGAAATGCAAATGGAAGTTTCACCCCTACTGGCTGTCACTAATAATGCTAGAAGGTTCTAAGCATGCTACTGAAAGGGAAAAAAAATACCAACCTCACCCCGTGAGCTATGATAGGTGTAAGATAGGTCCACTCGTGCCATAATAACATGAATGTTAGTTTAATTAATCAATGTTTAATTGAATTTAAGGCCAACTTCATGATATAGTTAATGAGGCTAAGGACCTGAGACTAGATAACTAGATAAATCATGGGCCTGATAGAATGCTTATTATTATTATTATTATTATTATTATTATTATTTTGTAANTATTTTGTAAATGAGCATAGCAACAAAATGACCCCATATCCACAGATCCATACATCACTCAGTCACCAACAGAAAATCTTCTTCTTGAAGTAGATGGAAATTAACATAGATACCCACCACTTGACAACGTTCAGAGGATAAGAAATTTTGAAACGCCCCACAAACTTTTAATTCAAAAATTACTCTGTACTCTGATTCAGCTCTCACAACTACATTATTTTTCCATTTTTAGCATCAAATGTCAATTTGACTGACTAGCTTTGGCCTGCTCTGTTCTCAACCTCATCTCTTTATCATTGGGTTCTCTTCACTTATTTTTCTCTTTTGTTTTCTTTCATTTTCTTTTTGATAGAAAATATAGACTTTAATAATGTATAAGCTCTTTGCATATCTACTTTCTAGGACCAGATTTCTTTACCTCTCACTATTTGGTCTATTCTTAACAATGCTTTTGTATCAACTCCAATTCCTATTGGTCTCCCCTTCTGCTTAGATTTCCTTAGGTCACCTTTTGTTCAACCAACCAAATACTAATTGCTATTATCATTCTGTTTTTTTTCCTTCCTACTCCTACACACAGTGTCAATATTCCATTGTAAAATAAAAGACTACAAACTATTCATCCAACAACCTAAAGTGAGATGCACAAATTCTAACAGGTAAGCACAAGAAACTGGAAAACCTAGGAAATATGCCTTACCCAAAAATTACTTATTCCATGTTATTGTCAAATATATATATATATATATTCAAGTATACTCTTGGATCAATTCCAAAAAATAAAAACAAAGAACGGAATGAAATAAGAATGTCAATAGAGGATATAAACATCAAGTTTATTAAGCGCTAGCTAAACCTAAATAAAATCCTCAAGCCTAAATATTAGAAATTATATAATAAAAAGTTTCATAGAATGTGTCACCAATGAAATGAATAAATGGAAGTATGGAATATCAGGTCATAAAGAGAAGGAAAGAAAATTAAAACATTAATACAATGGAATGACAATTTAATACAATCTGAACAGTAGATTTGATATCTATGGGTAATTATGAAAAGACAAAATCTATGAATCATGGGCATAGAAGGAGAAGAAAGTCATATAAAAGACAAATAAAACATCTGTAGTGAAATCACAGAAGAAAAATTTTCCAAATTTAGTGAAAAGGATGTTCATTCCTATAAAGGTGGCTTTTAACACACCACACAGACTAACCAAAGAAGAACCCCTCTACATGATAACATACTCAAAATGCTAAATATGAAAAAGAAAGTGTATTGGTAATCATAAGAGAAAAACACCAAGCTATATATAAAGGCAGGGTTATAGAAATAAATGCATATTTCTAAAGAGTAAATTTAAAGAGGAGGAATGCTCAGAATGATGGAACTCAAAGTCTAAAGACTATTAGCAACCTGGACTTATTTGCTGCAGAATATCTGATTACACTGACGATATGTTTTTGCCAAGACTCCTTTCTGATTGGTTTAATAAAGAGCTAAATGGCCAATAGCTAGAGGGGAAAAGATTATGTGGGACTTCCAGGGGACAGAGAGAACTCTGGGAAGGAGAAAGAAGAAATGAGCCAGACACAGACATGGAGTAAGTCAGACACACAGAATGGGATAGAGGTAAAAGCTACATGGTAGAACGTAGATTAATGAAAGCATGGGTTAATTTAAATTATAAGAGCTAGTTGGAAACAAGCCTAAGCTAAAGGCCAAACATTCATAATTAATAATAAGTTGCCATCTTATTATTTGGGAAATGGTGGGCCAAAGATACTTATGAAAACTATGTAATAATTAAAGGAAAATATTGATGATGAAAATAGGCTTATTGAAATGGTAACAATTAAAATGAATCTACAGAGGACTCTTGAAGGAATTCTTCAGATTAAAGAAAGATAAACACATCCATGAAGCCACAGCAAAATCTAAACCATGCTAGAACATAGTTAAAAAATGAAGAATAACAAAATTGCAAACACTCTAAATTTTTGAAAGGCAAGAACTATTATACACTTTGTAACAATAACTAATTATTAATACTTTCAATTCTTCAATGAAAAGCCTAGCAGATTACATTAGAAGATGATACACATATTGAATACATATGTATATAATCTAATATGTTTTCAATATTCATCTCTATATATGTATTCTAAATGAATGAAAAGAGTAAAAATTGAATTACCTTATAATTGCTTGATAATGCCCCTCATAGACAATAGAGGCTAACAAAAATCTCAGATCCAAGAGTAATTAAACCTTTTTAGAATTACTTGACAATCACATTCCACAGACTCCCCAAACCTACCAGGATACAGCCAATACTATTGATTACCTTCCAAAACTTGATTGTGTCATCCAATTGATGAAGACAACACATACTTGAGCCATACAATATGGAAAAATCAAGCTGGTACTGACTTGGAGACTTCATCCTTACAGGGTAGTTTTCATGGTACTAGTATATGTCATGCATACTGCTGGAGGAGAAAAGCAACCATCAGTTTACCTAGCTTTGAACTCTGAAAATTATAATAATGACTAGCCTGGCAAGACATGCCCATTGGTACAATAGTGGCATTGACATCATGGGTGTAGCCAAACACTTTATGGTTGCATTTAAATCCTTCATAGTATGAAACCCATACTTGGTACTATTATCAAGCCAAGTCGCAGTGGTTTGCAAGGTCATTGGTCCTATTGAAGATTCTCCTATTCTTATTCTAATGAATGAACATAATATAACTAACTCCTAAAGATTTGTTTTACTAAACCTTGAATTAATACACCTGAATATAACCATAAATTCAGCTCTCTGGACCCTAATCAGAGAACTTCTATTTGCAATAGGTTATGGTTATCATGTAGACTCACAACTGGTCAAAGAGCCGATCATATGGGGCTTCAGAATGCTCAACCCTAAATGGAGCATATATACAGTACCACTCCTCCTAAAACTCGTGGATCATTTTAGAGATCCTAGAAAGAGCCAAGGTGGTGGAAACAGTATCTTCTGAACATGCCAAGGTAACTGCAAATACAAACTTTTAGTAGTCATAACAGTATGCCCAAGCCACACCAAAATCATAATATGAGAGCTGAGATGGACACAAAATCACACCTCTAGAAGAGAAATCATTGCCAACTGATAGCTGCTAGGAGAAGGAAGTAAGTTTTCTTTAAGAGTTTAGCCCCTAGTGAGTTGAATATACCACAGTGGAAGGCCACATCCAAGAATAAATGGAGATTACAGATTAGAGTTAGTGGTTGTATTAAAAAGGAGGTAATATAAAGTTAGGTGAACAGGGAATGGGAAATGGATCTTGGAGGAGTTGGGAAGAGAAAACATCAAAAATGTTGCATGAAATTCTCAAAGATCTAATAATATTTTTTAAACATAAACAAAATTCATTTTTATCCACAAAAAATGTATTCAGCATCCTAGAGATCAGCTAGGACAAAAGGAATTGGAAAACATTCCAAGCACAAGATCTAGGAAAAAGTCTTAGTACTGGTATGAAAATCAGTGGAATAAAATAGAGGACACAGACATAAATCCACACAGTTCTAACCATGTAATTTTGACAAAATGCAAAAATATAGAAACAAGATAGCCTATTCAATATACATTGTTGTAAAACTTGGATATGCACATAGGTGAGAAGGAAACTAGAACCTTACATCTTAACCTCCTCAAAACTGAATTCCAAATGGATCAGAAACTTTAACATAAGACCTGAAACTCTAAAACTTTGTGAAGAAAATGTAAGGCAAACGATTCATGGTATAGATGACACACTCTGAATAGAACTCAGGTCACTAGAGGGAAAATGCCCACAATTGACAAATGAGACATCATGAAATCACAAAGCTACTATATAGCAAAGAAAAGAGTTAATCAAGTGAAGAGATGGCCTACAGAATGGGATAAAGTCTTTTCTAGCTATATATGACAAATGATTAATATCTAGACTATACAAAGAACTAAAAAAACAACTAAGCAGCAATAAATCAAGCAACCTAATCAATAAATGAGCTAATGAAATGAACATATAGTTCTCAAAACATAAAATAAAAATGACCGATAAATAGATAAAAAAAATGTTCAACCTGTCATCGGAAAAATGCAAATCAAAACACATTTAGATCCTAACACAACTCAGTCAGGATGGTACTAATTAAGAGAAAATTTCTTGTGAGAGTGAACCAAGAAAATCCCCACTAGTCCATCTACCACGTGTTTATGGAGGTTTCTGAAAATACAAGAATATATCTACCATATGACCAATATTTACCATTCCTGAAAGAGTGTAAGTGAACATATGAGACACCTGTACATCCATGTCTATTGGGACTCAATTCACAGTAGCTAAATAATGTAACCAACCTAGGTATTCACCAACAGAGAGGTGGAAACAAAATACATAGAACATATAAAATTGGACTTTTTAGTCATCAAGAATGATGAAAAAATGTTATATTCAAGAAAATAGATGGAAGTAGAAATAATCGCAGTAAGTTAATTAATCCACTGCCTGGAAGACAGATCTCACAGGCTTTCGCTTACATGTCATTTCTAGATTTTATATAGATTCATAGAATTGTGTATATATATACAACATGAAAGCAGACGCAAAACTACTTGTCTGAAAACATATAGTAATGGGAATGTGAGGGGTAAAAGAGAGAAGAGTCGTGGGTACAATAGAGAATTTGTTTAATGGGAAATAAATCCTTTTTAAGAACTGTCCTCATGTAACAAAATAACACACACACACACACACACACACACACACAAAATGAGACATGTTATATTGGCTAAATCTATTCCCCATTTAAGTCTTTCAATTTCTCTCCTACCTGTTCCCACCATTTCCTCCTCTATTTTTGTTTTTTTTTTTAGACCCACTGAATGTATTTAGTTCTGCCTTTCCATGTATTGATGTAGGCTCATCTACAGAAGCATTGTAACCTCTCAAGAATTTTATCCCTAAAGAAAACAAATCCCTTTCCCTCCAGAAACCATCAATTGCCAATAGTCCCTCAGCAAGAGATGAGACTTCATAAGCCCATCCTCCATCCATGCTGGGATTTTATTTTTTGAAATTAAAATATAATTACATTATTTTCCTTTTATCTCTCCTCTCTCTGAAAACATGCATGGATATCTCATTTTCCTTGATTTCTCTCTCAAATTCCAATTAATAATCTCTGAAATCAAATACATACAAGGAGTGCTATATGGAATAGATCATTTTATGTATTTAGGACTATGTATGCATATATGTATGTGAATACTATATATATATAGAGTGAGTGACTAACAGCAATTAAATAATAAAAGGTCAGATCCATGTTGGAGCTTTGATGGCTGGGTGCTATATAGGCCTTGTTCATGCAGGTACTATGAACTAATGTGTACCAAAGCACTAATCCTGTTATGTGCAGAAAATTTATCTAATAGCTAACATCTGCTACTTCTGACTGTGAAATTCAATAAAAAGAAAATGGGTTTATAAAAAGGTGGAAAATTAATGGAAGAGCTTGAAGATAAATTATTATCAGTTTTTTAAGAAGAAAAAGTTTAAGATTAGTAATATCCAAATACAAGCACCTCCCTAGGTTTTGATTGAGGTTAGGGTTATCTGAAAAGAAGATAAAAATGCATTCTATGAAATTTCATCTTTATTTTATATATTAAAAACTATATGGATGTTTTGCCACTCTAACCACACTTTTTCCTTATGAATATTTCCTTATTAATGAATTTATTTGGGAACATCTTTCTTCAGCTTTGATTTTAGAGATAACATTATATTTTAATATTTTCTTTCTATATTGAACAATTATTAGATCAATAATATTGTGATATATAAAATTTTACCTCCATTTTATGAGTATGTATTCTATCTGATAGACTTATATGCCAATGGAAGCCTAAAACAAAATAAAATGAGTTCAGAGCTAATATTATATCAAGAGAAAAATCTAACAAGAATGCTGATAATATAATTTAGGCAGTTCAGTTTTTTCCTTCTAGAAAAGACGGTAATTAAACTTGAATCTTGAAAAATTAAGTAACTCTAGTTCCCATAATTGATAAATGAATAAACAAAATATAATATAGCCATACATTGGAACATAATAAACTGTATTTAAACATGAAGTAATAATACATGCTAAATATATGGATGGATCTTTAAAACACTGCAGTAATTGAAAGAAGAGAAACAAAGAAATATGTCTATAGATAAAGTAATTAAGTAAATGACTGTCAGGGGTTGAGGAAAGTGAGGAATGTAATGTACAGTTACACATAATGGGCCCCAGATTCACTTTAATGGTGTAACTGTCCTCTGAGTGGAGCAAATTTCATCTTGGGGTGTACTTATTGCACATGGTTCAACCCAGCTGGGTTTGTTCACTATTCACACCCATACATGAAGGAGCAAAGTGGGAAACCAGACTTCACCTGAGGGACTCCCTATCACAGTAACTCTGCCCTAATTCCATGTGATCACAGGGAAACACTAGAATATATGGGCTTGGGAAGACTATGGGAGGGGGATTTCATCAGTCTGGTTATAAGGAATCCCTTGCTCTTGGTGACTGAAGGCTTTCCAGGTGTGATCTGTTCAGGTTTGTGGAGGATCGCCCTCATCCTTGTAAGCCATCCCTTACCTACGATCTTCAAGGAAGCCCAATAAAATCATTGGTTTTCCAGTATAAATTTTGGTGGAAACATGCCTTGGTTGATCATTGAGACTTTTAGAAGATGGGATAGATGTTGCTTATACCTTCTATAGGATGGGCTTTCAGCAACATATGGTGAAGAAAGTGTCCTAGGGATACAGATAGGTAATGATTACAAACCTTTGTGAACATGCTAAAGACCATTGGATTGTGTACTTTGGCAACATGCACTTTTTTCTTAATAAATTATATCACAATAAAAATAGTTAACACCTTCATTGTGGGAAGGGTATTTTGAAAAAGAAATGCTCCTGTCGTAGTGGACAAGAAGACGTCTGGAGAGTGCTGTATTGATGAGTTTCTGGCTTTCTCTTCATGTTTCATCTCAGGCTTGAGACAACACTGTTTGTATCCTTTTTCCCCTAGAGAACAACACCTTCACAAATAAACCTAGGGGAGTATTTTACTACTTTCTTTGGCATATCTTAAACCATTCAAATCAACACTAAAGTCAGTACTGGGGCATTAAGCGTGGAAGCTTGTTTGAGGATGAATCACATAGAGATAAAACAAATCAACTAAATTAAACTGAGAAAGAATTTGCCAAGAAATAGAAAGATAGTAAGGAGCAAGTTATTTCTTGTGAGTTCAGGAAAATTAAAAGTAAAAGAATATGCTTAGCAATTAAATTTGTGAAAGGTCAAATTAGATGGAAAACTTTTCAAAACTCATTTGATTCAGCTATTACAAGAACAACATTGATAACCTTTAACAAGACAAAAATGGATAAAGATAAGGATATTGTAGTGGATTGAAGAAGGAATTTAAAATGCTAAGGATATAATGCGAATTTATACACCTTTAGGTTTTGAATGAAGAGAAAATGTGTGTGGGGGGATTAAACACCACATTGGTTTTGCTATTAATTCATATGATGAGTATCAAAAATTATGATGACAGTATTCTTAAATTTGCATTGGAAAAGGGCTTGTAGAAAATGAAAAATTAAAACAAAGAAATGTAAAAATTGATAAGCATAGCACCTATATGATTAAATGGTATTCAGAAAACACAGAAGAGATCATCTTTGCACCTGAGTAGTTACCATGTCATGTAAAGGTTGAGGGAAGGAGATAAAATTGGAGGAAATGATTTTCAGCACTGCTCAACTGCTGTTCTCTGGATTCCTCAGCTCAGGAGAACTTACTGTTTAATACAAGAATTTCTATGGGGATAGAGCTGTAGTCATCTTTACGATGAGGGGTCATTACACCACAATGTTTGCTATTTACACTAATCACCTGAAAAGAGACCGAATTCTATTATAATCTGCCTTCCTTTCTTGGATAATTAAACTCTTGTTTCATTATGGATTTTAGGTATAATGAGGCAAAGGCTTACGTTAAAGTTCTCTAAAGTTTGTCATGAAAGGAAATTGCATAATGTTTTGAATTTATTGAGAGCATCTCTGTGATATACAATTTCAGCTGGATTGAAATTATTTTCTTATTTTCTTGTGTCCTATTTGCCTGTGGGTATCCATGGTTTCCAGGCTGAGTACAAAGGGTATTTTCAATGTCAAACATAATTTAAAAGTTATGATTCATTTGTTGGGAATATGTTCTGCTTCTGTTTGGAATCAGGTTTTAAGGCCTTTGTGGAATTACTGTAATCTTAATATTTCTATTTTTACAAGTAAAATCTAAAGACTCTGTCACATCTAAAAGCCAGTAAATATATGTGTGTCTTTAAAAGTTGTTTTCTTTTATTTTGTAATGTGACTAACATTTCATTTGTACAAATTATATAACTGAGCACTTCAGTATGGCTTAAAGGTTCTGAAAAAGTATGTTATTCTGAGATTTGCTTTAATACACTCCTTCCAAAACAATCACAACAAACACTGGACTGACATAGGTGAAATAAAATTTGATTATTATTGGTAATTATTGAACCTGTTTAAATTGGATTATGGAACTTGATATCTATTACATTATTAAAGAATTATATATAATGATTCTGAAATATTTAAAATTACAAAAGGTAAAATAATCACAAACTATATGTAGATTTTACCTTGGTTATATTTTGCTTTGCTTTGTGTATATTTACACCAACAACCTTGAGTTGACTGAGCCTACTGGCTGACAAGAAATGTTTTTCATTAAAAATATTCGTAACACTACCTCTGTGCTATGTGTTGGATCTTGTGTGTTCCTCAAATTTCCATATGTCCAAGACTTGTTCTTTTCTTTGGAGAGTTGGTAAACTCCTTAAGAAGTGAGTCCTGGAGTTAGGCTCTCAAGTAAGTAGGAGTTATTCTACGGAAGTTGATTTTAAGACCCTGGTCTTTTCTGATTTTTTTCAGTTCCCTGTCATGACATAAACAGCTTTTTTAGGCCAACTGTTTCCCGTCGTAATGTGCTCCTTGCACATAGATTCAAAAGCAGCAGGGCCGTATTAACTTCTTTTCTTGCTGCTGTGAGAAAATACTTAGTAAAACAGATTTTAGGAAAGATTTATTTTGACTCACAGTTTGAGACAAGATTTAATCTGGAATGGTGTGGATGACATGGCAGCAGGAGTGTGATGTGCCTGGTCATATTCCATCCAGAGGTAGGAAGCAGAGGAAAATGAGCTCTGGTGCTCATTTCGCTTTCTCTAGGACGGAAAGGCCATGGAATTATGCCACTCACATTCAGGAGACGTTTGGCCTCTTCATTTACACCTCTTTAAAAACAGTCTTATTTACATGCATAGAGGTGGGCTTCCATGGTGATTCTTAATAATAAAGAAAAATGTACAAGTTTAACCACCAAAAGAACCAACTGACTATAGATTGAAACATCTGAAACTGGTAACCCACTCTAATTTAACAAGCCTTCATCACTGGATTACAGGTAATGGTGTCATTCTATCTCAAATTTTCTTTAAAAAAAGAATGTATTTTAAAAACCATTTTAAAAGTGTATTTTAGAAATTGGTATTCAAAGTATCGTTTCATTAAGGCGTTTTGGATAGAATTTGTTTTTGATGACTCTTTTCTCCATATCCCTCATCCCTCTGCCCTCATTGTACCTTTATTCCACCAGCAGGCCCATTCTTCCTTTTTATGTCAAATGTGTTCTACAACCCGTCCCCCTTCCTCAACACTTCTGCATGGTACCCTTTTAGTTTCATGATACATGCTCAAACTCCATGCCCACATACATATACCATGTAAATATGTGTCATATGTTTTAATGTATATTGAAATCTAGACTCTTACTGACAGAGCACATGTAGTATTTTGTCTTCTTGAGATGTGATTACTTTGCTTAATATAGGAATATCCAAATATATCCATAAATATTTTTCCTGAAAATTTTATAATTACCATTTTTATTCATGACACAAGAACATGATGTTACATATCACATATTCTTTATCTTTTTATCTTTTGATAGACATTTAGTTTAATCATTGCTATTGTGAATAGAGAAATAGCAAGCATCTATGTGTTTATCTCTGTGGTAGGATGTAGAGGTTTGGGGAGGTTATGACAAGGAACGATACAACTGGGTCATAAAGAAGCTCTAGCATTTATTGTTTTCAGATCATTCCACATCAATTTTTCATAATGACTACAAATGTTTACAATACCACCATCAGTGAATAAGGGTAAACTTTCTTCACATTCTTGTAAGCATCTGTTACCATTCATTTACTTACTAACCATTCTGTCTGGGAGGAAGATGAAATTGTAAAATATTTTTACTGTGTATTATACTCATTGGCTAAAGATGTTGAATATCCTTAATAATTATTTTTAGCCATTGTATTTTTTCCTTTGAGAAAGGTCTTTTCATTTCATTTGCCCATTTATTAGTTGGCACTTTTAATTTGATATTTAATT
This sequence comes from Bramus lutescens, assembly GCA_001685075.1. Lineage (NCBI taxonomy): Eukaryota > Metazoa > Chordata > Mammalia > Rodentia > Cricetidae > Bramus > Bramus lutescens. Next base: position 61,495 of record LOEQ01008046.1, read on the forward strand.
TTGCAGTTCTTTATATATTTTCAACATTAATCCTATGACTGAAGTGCTATTGATAAAGATTGCTCTCCTGTTCTATAATATGCTTATTTATTCCACTTAACAGTTGCTTTTACTGTACAGAGTTTTTTAGATTTCACATAATTCCATTGTTTAATATTTAGAGAGCTTTACAGTTATTGGAATCCCTTTCCTGACTGAGCATAAACCTTGATATATTTTCTCTATGTTATCTTCACCACTTTCAACTTTTTAGGTTTTAAAGTTTTATTCCACTTTTAATTGATCTTTGTGAAGTACAAGAGATAATGGATCTTACAGTATTGTATGAGTTTATTTCAAAGTTCTCTAATATTTTGCATTAACCCACCTGTTTTTATTATTATTTATATTATTGAGCTCTACATATTTCTCTGCTCCGCTCTCTTCCTCTCCCCTCCCCTTCAACCTTCTCCCATGGTCCTCATGCTCCCAAGTTACTCAGGAGATCTTGTCTTTTTCTATTTCCTATGTAGTTAGGCCAATGTATGTCTCTCTTAGGGTCCTCATTGTTGTCTAAGTTCTCTGGGATTGTGGT
>LOEQ01008046.1:87782-98583 GCA_001685075.1 Bramus lutescens
ATGGGCCAATCAGCTTTATAACTTATAGAGATCTCTGTGTGATTTTTGGGGGGGACTAAAGAGCTGTGGGTAACTGGACAGGACAGAAACCCCAACAAGCCAGCCCTCATGTTACACATGTTCCTTTCCCTATCAGGCTAATTGTCAGGATGGTCGAAGAGTCTAAGGCACTGCATTCAGAAACCATCATTTAACACAGGGAAATGAAGATTTATTCCTATCTTTAAAAAAATCTATCTTCTTTTAAATAAAAATTTCAGATTTAGGCATGTGAGATTTTGTCCCTTTATACGTAAATTGCTGAATACCATATGAAATATTGGTCCTATTTCATTTATCTGCAAGTGATTACCCAGTCTGTCCAATATCATTTTTGAAAATATTATTTTGCCACCATTATATTCTCTTGGAATATTTTTGAATATCAGTCTATTGTAAACATAAAAAGTAATTTTTGAATTTTCAATTTTGTTCTCCTGATAACTATATACAATTATCTCAGCATCATGATTGTTGCAGCTTTGTAGTAAAATTTGAAACAGGCATCTGTGCATTAGATGTGTTCCTTGCAAAATAATGAGTTTGATCTTATGGATTCCTTAGATATTCATGCAAAATCTGGCATCAGCTGATCAGTTGGTTTAAATTGCTAGCCTGACGTTTGATAAAGGTTCCATTGATACATAACTATTGTGAAGAACATTGCCATCTTAATATTTTAACTTCCAATCTGTGAATGTGGGGTAAGCAAGGTATCTTTCACTTTATTTACATTTTATTTAATTTTTCAACAATTATTAATAGTCTTCAAGGTAAAATGTTTGTATTTCTTTTGTTAAATATATTCTTTTATTATTTCTTTTTTTAGAGACCTTCTAGCAATCAATTGTTACAGTGTGTCTTCATGCAGGCTATGAATGCTTAGCAGATATTTCTGTATTTTTAAATTTTATTCACCTTCATTTAAAATATTGTTTAGGTCTGTATAAGAGTCTTAGTTAACAAGTCATAGCACTTTGAATATACTCACTCTCTACCTTCTGGACTTAAAGTCTGATTTTCATCTTGCAGAAGGTTTTTTTGTATTGGAAAGCTACCTTTTTTATGAAGCTATGAATATGCAAACAGAGAGAGGACAGAGAGACTCTCTTTTCTCCCTTTTCATTCAGTATTTAAACTATAATATATTTAGTTATGGATCTATAAGTTTATTTTGAATTTGATAATTATTCTGTTCATTTAGCAGTTTTATTTTTTTCTCATAGAAATTACATAGTCTCTATTGACCTATCTTCAATTTTTTAGTTCTACAGTACAAATTTGTTGGGTCACTCTAGTGAATTTTCATGGTTCACTTTACTTTTTCTGTAGAACTTATACTTGGCAATTTCTACTTTATTGGTATATTGTACTTTAAAACATTGTAATGAAACTTCTTTCATTTAATCAATCATATTATTTCCTTTAATTAAAATTTCTAAATGTTAAATTCAAATTCAAGCATATTACTTCTAATAGGAAGTTTCCATTGCCTGTATTTTCTTCTGTGGATATCTGTATGCTTCACATGTTGGGTATCTTGTTTTTAAAATTGACTGTTTTATATAATCCATTGTGTAAACATTGTACCTAAAACTAGAAATTGTTATTTGCTTATTTATTTGATTATGAATGGACTGTACAGTTTCCATGAAGTAAATTTCCACTACAGCAAGCAGCCTCTGATGTTGCTGCTCAGTGAGTTCAGGCTTAGATACTGCACAGTCATTCTGGGATGACAGTGGTTGTAACAAGAATATTTTTGTCTCCTTTCCCGATCTCTTTCTTTCATCTGTCTGCTCTGATGGTATCATACCCAGGTATTAACTTTCAGTGATTGCCAGATGATTGCAATATTGTTTTCAACAATGCTCTGGAAAATAAATTGCTCTACCATGATGCAATTAAATGTGGACTTGATTCTTGCAGGGTTAGTGTTTTAGGCCAGACTCTGAGACCCTCTCTAAAACCTGGGTTGAAGATTGTTTTTAGCCATCTAATTTCCTGGCTCTTCTTTTTAATCTAACTGTTCTGAGGCTTGGGTCATTTTTCTTATTGGGCTACCAGATTTATTTCCATGGTTTATTAACTAACTCTCTAGAATTCAGTAAGTCTCCAGATTGACTTTCCTTATTTTCAAAGAAAGTTTTATTTGAGAAAGCTATTTAACTACTATTCTTGTGTACCATTGCCTTTTCCTTTTTATAAAAATCTCGGCATCACTGTTACAGATACAAAGGAAGGAAGTGTCTTTATCCTGGAGAGACACTTGCTTTATAAGCAGAATGCTAAGCAGGGTGATAACCATTAATCAAGTATGCCTACCTTTTCTGTCTTGGACTCTCTTCCTTACAAACTCACTTGTAATGAAGATCAGGACTTAGTGTGTGTGTGTGTGTGTGTTGTCCTTGACGGGAATATACCTTGTATTATTCATGTGTGTTTGAGGGGTTCTAAAACTTGTAGCTCTTATCTGTGCTGGACTTTCTGAAACACACATGTTAAATAGGTAAAAATAATAGTGCATTCCTATGCCATCTCAGAAGATTTTATGCTTGTATATTGTGAAGGAGACTTATATTTGGGATCCTGCTGCCCATTCTAAAGCTTCGATCATACAAAGCTGAGGACAGAGGAAAGGAACAAGCCGTAGTTCAAATCCGAAAGCTTTCATTATGACAAAAAATTACTGAATTTTCTTAAATGAAAATCTTATAATTTGCTGCTTATCCTTAGGGTAAATTGTAGAAGTGTTATTAGGCTATTTGTTTATGACTTTTACTAGGGTAGTAGTTTAACTAAAATTAAATGAATTTGGATATTTGTCACAATGACAAAATATCTTCCATAAACAACTTAAGAGATGAGAGTTTTATTCCAATTTACAGTTACAGGTGTTTCAGTCAGTACTTGACTAGCTCCATGCTTCTGGGCTGTGGTGAGGAGAACAATTATGGAGAAAAGATGTGGAGGAATCAATTAACTCATCTCACAGGAGACAGGAAGCAGAGAGAGAATGCTTCTGATTTCCCCTCTTTCAGTCTCTCACATCTCACTGCCTATTGGATGGAACTACCCACATTTACAGTGAGTGTTCCCCCTTAGTTAGTGTTCTCTGGAAATGCTCTACCCTACTAGGTTCCTTTATCAACTTTCTGTTATTTAACAACACAATCAATATAAAACATCACAGTAAACATAAAAGGACCTCCACATATTACCACTCCAAATAGCATTCCCTCTTCTTGTCATCTTAAATCAATGTACACTAGAAGGTAGAAAGTAAGCTACATATATATGTGTGTGAGTGAGTGTGTTTATTTGTATGTGTATATATGTACATTTATATGTATATAAATGAACCTTATGCTAGCTCTTTTCTACTTTTCTATCAATTCATGCTCTTCATTAAACAGAAAAGTAGAAAGTCTTCCACTGCTTCATTGTAAATCATTTTAATGATATAACTGTTTGTTTACTGTCTACTCTGGGCTGTGTTTGGGAATGGAAGTAAAGAGGAAGATGCAATACTTGATTAGACACAGTCCCTATCCTATATTACTAAAAAGGTGAGAAATATGGACCTTACTTGAAAACAAGGCAAAGTATGATCACTTACACAGAGAAGCATAAAGAAAATCCTCTCTAAAAATCCTAACATTTTGTTTTTTTTCTCCCCCGTCCCATAGATATAGAGTAAGGATCTCCATATTATTTAATAGTCGCTGATTCTAGAAGGTAGCACTTAATTTGTGCCTCATTAATGAGGCATGTTCTAATTGATGGAGGTTGTAAAGGCTACATTATATGCAGTATAAAAATAGCCAAGTCACAAACATGTCACAGCAAAGCATATGCTTTTAGGATATGAATTAGGCAGGCTGGACAAAGAGAACTGGAGCAAATTATGGTCGTCCTTGGAAACAGAATTTCCTCCTGTAGATAATGCAGTATTATAATATATTTTAATATAAATGGTGTGATTTGCCCAGAAAAGTAATGTGTGTTACAACAGGATGGAATATGGGTGTTTCAGGAATGGTAAAAAAATGGGGGGCAATGTTACCAATGAAAAAGGAAACAATTATTACTTTCTGTGGGAAAAATGAGAAGGATTTAATTTCCAGCTATAACCGATGGATGAACTGATGAAAACAGTGAAAGACCTATGTGATCTTTCAAAATTGGTAGTACAAGCTTTCAAAACTGATTTCCTGACTATAAACTTGGAATAAAGGTACAAACTTCAAGTGATTCTAAGACCTCTAGACATATTCATATGATAAAATAGTTAAGACTTGATTAATTTTGGAATATGAATTCCACTTGGCAGTCTGTATCCGCTTACCACTTCCTGGAAGTATTTCAAGACTATAGAGGTAATGTCAAGTCATTAGTCCTTTGTGAAATGGAAAGGGAAAAGACTTGTGTAAAATTTATTCATGCTTCTAAGAAACTTGATTTTGGACATATAAATATATAAAGTCATTTAAAAATTAAAATGTAGGTAATTTGCTAAAAAGTCTAACGGAGAAAGTTTTGCATAAAGTTACCTCACAGACAGTTGCTGACTTAAATATAATCAGGTATTACCTTACAATATTGAATGAATGCAGACTAAACAAAGCAGATAAAGCTTTTGTGGATGAGATAAGATTCAAACACGACATTGAAAGTACTTAGAATTCATGTAGTCTTAAATGAATGATATAAAGCCATAGAAAGAGCAATGGCATATTAATGTAGTCTGAAGTGAAAGGGAGAGAAATGGAGATTTAGAATAGCTGTATTAAAAGGGATTGACGAAATGAAAGATCAAGTTATGTATATAAATCCAGAGATATGCTGTATCTGGACCAAAGTTTATATTGGCTTGGGGTTATAATGCACAGTAATGGAGAACACAGAATTAGCTACTTGTGAACATCGTATAGGGTATTGCGTTAAGTTTTTTCATTGAAACCATTCAACAAATAATGTATACATCCTGTGCCCTGTGCATTATATTCAATGTGAATGAGATGACCTGTAAGTGAAGAAATGGATAGAAAGGTAATTGGGGGCACCATTGACAGATCATGATGAGCAGAAAGGAGAGAATGAAAAGGTATGACTTGTCATGAGGACCATTCAAATTAAAATTTTGAGTCATCCTACAGTTTATTTTGTACTTGAATACAGACTGGTGTCTTAAATCTGAAAAAATCTTGTCTCAGAAATTCCTCAGTGAAATGAGGGCACATGAAGCCACTTCAGACCTCTTCTCTCTATGGTCCAGTTAAAAGACTTCAGAAATCTGGAAAGACTTGTGGCAAGGGAAAACAGTGCTATGGTAAAGACCTGGAGAGTGGCAATATCTATTTTCAATTACTGGTTATATTAAAAATATTCTGTATTGGAAGAATTCATTGCAAGTAATAGGCAACAAATCACCAAGGAATAGATGAGTTGGGTATACAATAAGGACTATGGAAAGTCATAGCAAAGAGAAAGACATATCATAATTTCTAAATAGATACGATAATAATATAGATTAATACAGGACTTTATAAGACCTTTGAAGGATAGGCAAGGTTTAGAGATTGGTTGAGATAAATATGGAACAGGGCAGGCTGAGCAAAATACTAGCTTTAGAGTAACGAGTTGAGGAAATAAATTTGAATTATTATGGTAGTGTGGTGAAATTATGTCAGATATCAGTACAAATGAAGCAAGCAAGAAGAGAAAAAAATGATTTAATTCAAAGAGAGGGAGGAGCAATAATATGAACAAAAGGATCAAGACCCTCAGAAACAGTTGAACAGAGATCACTGACTCTAGATTGACAGTGGGGGAACTTGCATGGGACCAAATTAGGCCCTCTGAATGTGGGTGACAGTTGCATGGCTGTGGCAGTCTGTAGGGTCACTAGCTCTGGGATCAAGATTTATCCCTAGTGTTTAAACTAGATTTTTGGAGTCCATTCTCTTTGGAGGGATACCTTGCTCAGCCTAGATATGCGGGGTAGGGCCTTGGTCCTGCCTCAAAGCCATATGCCAGACTTTGATGACTCCCCATGGGAAGTCTACCATCTCTGAGGAGTAGATGGGGGTGGGGTGGATGGAAGGTGGGGTAAGTGTGAGGAGGGGGGGAGAGGGAACTGGGCTTGATATGTAAAGTGAGCAAACTAACAAAAATATTTTAGAAATTTTTTGTTTTTATTTCACATCTGACTTTAAAAATACATAGACTGGCCTGGTTTGCATGGTCTTAGCTTCCTGAAAGTTGAGACCGTTCTATGTTATTTAATCGCATATCTTTATCTTTTTTCATCTATCTTTAGTAAGAACTGCTTCATCACCCTGCTTTTCTTTTTGTTTGCATTATTCCTTTCTCCTAATGTGCCCTTCATCTTCTTCCTATTAGCACAATACTAATCATTCATTTTTACTTTGCTTTCATTTTCTACTGATATCAAAATTAACTAATATATTAGTACTCACAAGTATCCTTTACTTCCTAAATTTATCAGTGCTTAAGGAATGATCATTTTTAGTTACTTTATTTCCATAGTGAGTCTACAGTTGGTTTGTGACTGTTGTTGTTAACAATATTATAGACTCAAGGTAGTATTGGGTATTAATCCTAAACAGCAGCACAGCAGAGGAAAATAATGCTTCAATTTTACTTCAACCACCTTTACTTGAATATTGCAAGCACAACCACTGTAATGACGAAGATGACATAAATTAAAAAATATTTGACTACATATATGAAAATCTTAATGCAAAAATATAACAAAGAAACATGACAAACTGAGACTACATGTCTCCTACAAACAGTACCAATCACACAACAATTAAGTCAATGAGAATGACTTAGAAGAAGTTCCAACCGAGGAATTAAAATGAATGACTATAAACATGTTAAAGGAAATTAAAGAGGATAGAAAAAATCCTTCACGAAAGGCCAAAGAAAACACACACTAACAAACACTTACACACATCCCCACTCACACATATACTCATGCAAAATGAATGAAATAAGAAGTCAATGCAAGATCTGTAAGTATAATTCAATCAAAAAATATTGAAGAAAAGTCAAACTAATGCGGTAGAAATGAAATTTTTAATCATTCAAATAAACAGCTAAGTGAAAAGTTTCCCCAAAACAATGGATCACAGGGAGGACAGAATATTATGTCAGGAGGGAAGGTAGAGAAATTAGAACACTCCAACAAAAACAAAGAAAATTAATAAAAAATATGCACGGTTGGAACATAAGTGGTCATTAAAACACGAGTTAAAATCTACAATAATGGCATTATAAGAAAGAGAAAAATCCCATGCAAAAGCCAGAGAAAAAATTTCTGATGAAATCAAAGCAAAAAAAATTCCCAAACTTTGGGTAAGAGATGCTATATTAACCAGAGTTCTCTAGAAAAACAGATATGTATGCTAACACACATATGTATACACACACACACACACACACACCATGGATTTATTAGTGTGTTACATGTTATGGGTCCAACTCTTCCAACAATGGCAGTCTCCCAATGTAAAGTTCAAGAACCCAGTAGTTATTTGGAACACAAGTCTGAACATTTCAACTGATCTTCAGAATACCCCAGAATCCTGAAAATGTAGTCTATTATTACAGTGAAGGAATGAGCTTGCCAGTGAGACGAGGAGGACACAGGCAAAGAGAGAGCAAGCTGATGTAGGAGTGCCTTCTATCTATCTGTTGCTTTCATTGGTTAATTAATAAANCAGTGTTTAAATGAATATAATTTGTGTGTTGTTTTTTCCGGGGCTAAGCTAGCCATGCGGGAGCTGGGCAGGATGAAAATCAGGCCTGCTTGCCCCATCACTACAGCAAGCTTCCTTCTTCCATGTCATTCATATATATATATATAATGAATATATAGGCTATCAGCAAGTATAATCCATATTAAAGGTGAATCTTCTAATCTCCAAAGACCTGGATTTAGAGTGAATCTTTCAATTTCAAATAATTCAATCAAGAAAAAAAACCCTTACCATTGTATACAGTCAGACACTTGGGTTTTAGTTAATTCAGAAATAGTTTAAGTTGATAACAAAGAATAGTCATCACAGATGCCTACTCATGTAAAACACTGGCATATAGAATACCGAGTAGAAAAGATGAGACTAAAACTTCCCCACATCATACTGCAGTTGAAAAATACATAACAATGTGTATTTATTAAAAGTTGTAGTAGAGAAACACCAAGCCACATATATATGCCCATTACTATAGCAACTGTTATTTCAAGAGTAAATGTGCTTGAAATGTTTGTATTTAAACTTATGAAAGACCATAGATATCAAGTGAGAATAATGCTACATCCCTCACAAAATGTTGCTTATAATAATTTAAAGGCAAGAAAAATGTTTCCAAGTTCAAATGAGGGAAAAAGAATTTATGACCATCAAGCCAGCCCTGCACTTAATACTGAAATGAATTAATCAGAAGAGAAAGATGAAAACACACTAGAGACTACAGGAAATAATAAACCAAACTAGAACAGTAGTAAAGCAAATGATAAATAGAAAACACCAAAACAATACTAACCAAATGGAAGGAACTGATACACATTTTTCAGTAATAATCCAGAATATCATGGTCTCAATACACAATAATAAACAAAGTTAAAGGTTTTTAATTTGCTGGAATTGAATAAAATATGAAAGCACAGCACACAAAATCCTATATGATATCAAAAAGGGAAGTTTATAGGTATGGATGGGTGCATACCTTGGAAACTTGAAATCTCAAAAACAGAAACAAAGGAACAAAAAAAATAAAATCTTAACATTGAACCTTGAAATCTTGGAAAAAGAGAATCAATCAAACAGGAAATCAGCATATAAAAGAAAGAGAAAGGAAGGAAGGAAGGAAGGAAGGAAGGAAGGAAGGAAGGAAGGAGACAAAAACAAAAACTAATGAAATAGAAAAAGCAACAAAAGCAATATAAAGCATCAACAAAGTGAATTGGTTCGAAAACAAACAGGATCAATAAACTCTTAGCCAAACTAACCAAAATCAAGCAAAGATACAAATTAATAGAGCCATTCAACAGATGCTAGTAAAATTTAGAATCAAAGAGACAAACCTTTAAAACTCTTATTTCAATGTCTGGGGAAATTGCTTTGTAGTTAAGAGCATGTGCCAGGTTCAGTTCCCAGCACCTACATGGTAGATCACAATCATCTGTAATGCCAGTTTGAGATGTCTGACAAGATTTTCTGAATTCTACAGGGTCTTTCTCACACAAAATGCATAGAAACATACAGGCTCAGTCCCAAACACAATATACATGCACACACATGAGTGTACGCACACACACAAAAACATAAATAAATACATCTTTAAAAGCCTATATTCCACTAACTTGGAAAATAAAAATGAAATGGATGGTTTTCCAGATGCAAATCACCTATAAAGTTAAATCAAGTTGAGATAAACAAGTTACATAGTTAAATATATCTGATATCATAATAAAATATTTCAAAATAAAAAAGAATTCATAGCTGAATTCTACCTTTACTTTATGGATGAATTCATACTATTGCTTTTCTAATATTTGTATAAAACGGATAATACTACTTTCAAAATAGGTAGCCATCAATATCCTGATACCAAAGCCAAAGCCACACAAAGACACAACAGAAAGTTGTAGATCAATATACCCAATGAGCACAGCCTCAAAACTCTCAAAATAAGTACTTGCAGACTCACAAACACATCAGAAAGTTTATTCAATGTGACTGAGTGGTTTTGATTATAAATACATAGGGATGGCTCTTTGTATCAAATCAATAAATGTGATACATCATATAAATGTACCAAAGACCCCAAATCACATGACTACCATAATAGATATATAAAAGATGCTTGACAAAATCCAACATCTTTTCATGATTAAAATCATGATTAGAGTAGGAATGGGAGAAACATATCTCAACAAATTAAAAGCTGCATTATGACAACTATAAGGCAATAATGTACTAAATTGGAAAACATTAAAACACTTCTATTAAAACCAGGAACATGAAAAGTTGCCTACTTTCTCAATCTCTATTCGATATAGTTCTTGAAGTCATAGCCACAACAATAAGACAAAATGGGAAAATAACTGAACTCAAGTAAAAAAAGGAAAAATTTTAAAAATTATAAAGTATTCTTCTTCTCAGATAATATGATTCCACACTGAAAAGACCCTAAAGAATCCATCAAAAACTCTTAAGAGTTAGTAAACCTTTTCAGCCAAGTGTCAGTTAACATATCAAAATCAATAGTCCTCCCATATACCAATAAAGCATATGCTCTGAAAGAAATGAGGGGGGAAATCTCATTCACAATGCCTTTAATGTAACTGAATATGTTTAATCAACCTAATCAAGGAATCTAAGGACCTATACAATGTTAACATTAAAATATAGAAGAAAGAAATTAAAGAAGACATTAGTATATAGAAAGATAGCTGATGTTCTTAGATTGGAGAAATTAACATTGGAAGGTAGTTATGTTATTAAAAGTCATACAAATGCACAAAAGGCCCTAGACAGCCAAAGCAATAACAAGCAAAAAGAATAAAGATGGAAGCATCACCATTCTTTAAGTTATACTGCCACAATCTAGTTACAAAAATAACATGGTACTGGTATAAAAATAGACACCAATATTACAGAATATAATACTCAGTTATAAACTCATCCAAGTACACCTGCTTGATTCTTAACAAAGATGTCTCTAG
>LOEQ01008047.1:1259-24431 GCA_001685075.1 Bramus lutescens
GTTCCTGGGCCAAGGACCTTGCAGACAATAGGGCAGGTTTGGGGGAGGCAGGGTCCTGTGTAACAAAGAAGCCCCTGCAGCAGGAGCTGGGGGCGAGGGGCCCTGTGCTCCCTTCCTGGACAGTCTGCCTTGGGGATGGCACACACTCACCCGTCTGGATGGAACTCCTCAGCACAGAAACACGGATGCCTCTTTACTCTGTTTCTTATTCTGTTATTTGTCTTCAGTCTTTTTTTTTTTAATTAAGTGGGTGATTTGCAGAGTTCAAGGCTTAATCTACTTCTTGTTGTCCTTCCTGGGTATATGCCTTTTTTTTTATAACTTGGTTTGAAAGGCCAATCTTACTTTCAATTTTGACTGTTTGTACATCTAAGAATTCCAGAAAGCATTCTGGCTTTAACACTTTGACATTGCCCCTCTGTAACAGAATTGCCTGAAATCTGCAACTCTGGTGAGAGGAGAAAAAAAAATGTTGAATTCCAGGTCATGTCTCTTTCATTGCTATAGCCTTATCTCTTAAATCTTGACTTTATTTTCAACTCTGAACTGCCATCCGTTCTTTTATACACTCAGTTTCATTTTGTAAATTACATTCTGCTTTTCTCATATTTGCTTGGATGATTGGTTCAATAAAAACTGTTTTATCATGGACAGGGAAAATGTGTTTGAGTAATCAGTTAAAAATGTCTCATCATAAAATTCCAGTGCTGACAATAGCCATATCATGTTCATATTGAAATCAGTCATGATAACCCAGGAACATAATATGATGAGTACAGTGAGATTTGACTAAACAGTTGATAGGCTACTTCTAGTTTTTTCACTCTTTTAAGAACTTAAGTTATTTTGACAAGTTTTCCTACTTTTTTATATTTTTTCTTTCTTTGAAAATGTAATGCATTTTTGTCAAATCCACTCCCCAATTCCCCACTTCAAATTCTTCTCCTCTTTTTTTTCCAACACTATTCTCTAGACAGAACTTTCTGTCCCACCAATCCTGCAGCCATTCAGTCCCAAATAAACACGCAGTGGCTTATATTAATTATAAATTGTTTAGCCTATTGCTAAGGCTTATTACTAACCAGCTCTTACAACTTAAATTACCACATAACTCTTATCTATGTTTTACTGTGTGGCTTGATAACTTTTTTCAATGCAGCATTCTCATCTTACTTCCTTTGCAGCTGGCTGGTTACTGCAAACTGAGACTTTGCTCTTCTCAGAATTCTCCTTATCTGGTCACTCTGTCTATATTTCCTGGCTGCCTATTGGCCAATCAGTGTTTTATTAAACCAATATGAGTGACAAATCTTTACAGGGTACAAAAACATTATTCCACAGCACTTTTCCATTCAAATTTTATGTACTCATTTCATTTTAAACACAAGGTCCACTTAATTCTGCCTGTTTATGCAAGGATCACCTATTCTGTCATGGGTAGTCTCTTAGGGACAACATCCCTGAAAAAAACTTACTCTTTCTTTTACTAAGAATCCATTAATTGCTAATAGATCCCCAGCTAGGGGAATAGTTTCATGGGAACCTCCAAGATCCATGATGCATTTTGGCTTTCTTGATCTTGTGCAGATTTTGTGGAAAACAAAACAAAACTTGAAAACCAAATCCAAGAACTTATAAAGAGATTGTCCACAATGATCAAGTAAGCTTCATCTCATAGTTACAGGGATGGTTCAATAAATCAATAAATATAATTCATCACATAAACAGACTGAAAAACCAAAGTCAAAATGGTCATCTCATCAGATGAAGAAAGGATTTTGACAGCATTCAACATCCCTTCTTGATAAAAATTCCTGTGGAAAGATTGGGGATACCAGAGATATTTTTAACATAAAAAAGGCAGTTTACAGCAAGCCCATAGCTAAAATCAACCTCAATGGAGAGAATCTCAAAAAAGTTCTACTGAAACCAAGAACAAGATTAGGTTGTCCACTCTCTATATACCTATTCAAAATAGTACTTGAAGTCTTAACTAGAGGAATTTGATAGCTGAAGGGGATCAAAAGGGTGGAACTAGGAAAAAAAAGTCAAGTATCTTTATTTCAGATGGTACAGCTTTATAGATAAATGGTCCTTACAAACCATCAGAAATTATCCACAGCTAATAAACATTTTAAGCCAAGTGCAAACAGCAGGATACAATATTGACATACAAAATCAGTAGCCTTCCTATATCCAAATGACAAATTGACTGAGAAAGAAATCAAGTAAATAATATAGTCACAATAGCTAAAATATTATCTTGGAATAACACCAAATTTGGGCTACTATTGCTATAATGAAATGCCATCACCAAAATAATTTGGAGAGAGAAGGATGCATTTGACTTGCACTTTCACATCCGTAAGTCTATTGCTGAAGGAAATCAGAACAGGAAATCAAACAGCTCAGGAACCTGGAGGCAGTGGCTGGTGCAGAAACCATGGAGGCGTGCTACTTGATGGCTTGTTCATCACGACTTGTTCAGCCTCCTATTTTATAGAACCTAGAACCACAAACTCAGGAATGCACCTGCTCACAATGGGCTGGGCCCTCCCATATCAATCTCTAGAAAATGCTCTACAGGCTTTCCGATAATCCAATCTTAAGGAGGCATTTTCTCAACTGGGGTTTCCTTCTCTCAAATGACGTCTCCTCTGAAAAGTTGACATAAAATTAGAAAGCAAAAACAGTACCTATGCAAGTAAAAGACTTGTATATTAAAAATATTAAGACATTAAAGGGAGGAACTGAAGGAGATATTAGAAGATGGAAAGATCTCCCATGCCCATGGATCTTTATAAGATTAATATTGTGAAAAGAATACTGTTAATAAAGCTTCCAAAATCCAACTATCTTCTGCTGATGCTATTTCACTTTTCTTTAAAGCCTGGATCTTCAACTTTCCCAACACATGTTTATTTGTTTTGTCCTAGTGTCTTCCACACTTTAGTAGATTATTTTCTACCTGGATACTGGTATCTTATATAAATGGAACCCTCATTGATATCAAGTACTGTGTGTAGTCCCTGGCATATAAATACATACATGCATGTATATATANATATATTATACATACATATGTTTCCCTAATTGACAGCTGTGGATTATTTCCACCCACACTTTCATTTCCCCCTGCTTTGTTTTGGTTCTCAAATTATTTTTTTTAATCTACGTCACAGATAAAGTGGTAGCTCTGAAAATCTTAAAAACATTTTCAAAATAATAAGTAAAGACCAACATAACATGAATTAAAATAGTGTGGAATCAAATGCACTTTTCAGTGTATCTCAGAAAAATTCTGCTAAAGAGATTGACATTAAATTGTAAGGTTTTGAAGAAAATAGTATCAGTATAGCTGATAAATACCACTTATCACAGTAGGCAATAATTTGTGCTCTCAGGAAGAAAAGGCATTTGAAAGCAAGACATAAGGATTTAAAAAATAAAGCAGAACTTTAGAGAAAATAAACAGCATTTTATATAATTAAAAGGAAAAAAGAAATGTGTGTTCTCTAATGAAATAAAATATTCAAACCTAATTTATATATAAAGAGATAATATTGGTGCAATTTTAAATACTTTCAGCTAAAGGTAGATTCCAGTGAAGTCAGAAATAAACACACTTTGTACAAATCGAATGAAGGCAAAGTTCTCCCATTCAAATCCTTTCATGAAAAAAGAATTGTGCAATTCCCTTCCTGATGAAGAGGGAAGGATAATTTGGATTAACACTCGTTTCTACATGTGTAAATTACACAAATTTATTCCTTCTAGAATTCAGATGTTGAATTCTTAATCTCCAGTGCAGTAGAATTCAATTACATTTACAGGTAAGGTCTTTAAAGTGTTAATTAAGGTTATGTGAGATCAGTGTAATGGGTTTTTCCATCATGTAATTTGTTTCCTTTTAAGATAAAAAGATTATATAGACTTTATAAGGGAGAAATGCATAGGGAGAAAAGGCAGTTCCATACAAGTCAAAAAGAATCCTCAGAAGAATGTGTTGACATCCAAATCTTATTATTCTCATTGCTGGAACTGAGAGGAAATGGAGTTCTGTAGTTTAAATTTACCCAAACTGTGATAGACTGTAGAACCCTTAGAAAAATAGTGCAGCCATGTTTTTGAACTAAAGGAAAAATAGAGAAACATCCAGATGAATGGAGCAATGCAAAAGAGAGATGATTTTTAAAGCAGGACAAAATTTTTCATATTGTATATCTAGTAGTGTGATGATGAAGTTAAAATTGAGAATATTTTTTATAATTTTAGGAAAAAATGCATTCAAAGATATATACATAGATACCTCCAAGTTCTACGTATTCATCTTAAATCAGGACTATAAAAGTAGGCATATTTAAGGACTTAACAGAATTAAGAACAGCTAGAAAGAAAAAATCTAGTAAGCAATATGTATTTTTTATTTTCATATATATGATATAAATAGATATTAATATATAGGTATTGGTATGATAGCATTGTATTTCATTAGAAGAAGGTGAGCATAAAATTTAAGAATGTTGGTTGACTTACTATGATAAGCCTAGAAACTCTGTCTTTACTCTCCACGGATATGAGGAATTCACACAGTTGCACACAGTTGCACATTTAGCTTTTATGTGCGCTTTGAGTCTTTTCATTCATTTTGGCCTTATGAATTAGTCACAAATTCTTAGTTGTAGTTTGAGAGATTCTAGAATCAACTATTTAAATTATTACTCATAAAACTAAGATCTCACTTTCATTTTATTTACTTTCATTGTTGCTTATTATGGGCACTAACACATTAAGAATAACACAGCCATTGGATCCCGAAAATTCCTTTTGTAGAGAAAACAACCTTATTTTTATAGAAATATTTGAAATGTATTTTCAGCATTTCTAATTAATAGCTACGTGCATCAATCAAGCAAGGATTTCACGTTCAATGTCCTGTATCTTCTCTGTTTTCTTAAAGCAAGTTGACCTCTGTCTTGCAGGAAAGGGTATTTAGATTACAGACTACTCAGAGGGCATTGTAATTCTCTGCAGGCAGTGAATCTCCAGCCATTGATCTCAGTGTCACTTCTCCAGCTCCCTAGGCAGAGCAGCTTGAAGGTCTAGAAAGATATCCTAAACACAGAAAACAACCTCCTATTCTGATTATGAAAAGAAAACAAATTCATCACATTTGTTTGCTTTGTGTTGGAGGTTGTTCGTGGTTGAACATATTTATTACCTTTTGAAAATCAGCATAAGTATGAAGCTTATTCCTGCAGCATTTGGACAACCACACAAACACACACACACACACACACACACTCACACACACATTAAAGAATGGAAACAACATCAGCAAATAAACACTGAAAATGGTGTAAAATAAAGAAAGCATGGGTTGGGGGGGCGTAAATAGACACTTGAGGAAATTTCAAGCATGATTCTTTGTCTTCTTGAACTCTGCTTTAAAGGTTGCTTAGCAACAGTGACGGTAACAGCTGGGACACCCTTGATCTTGTTGTGTAAACTATTAAAAATAGGTGATAGAAAGTGGCACCATGGAAACAATGACTCCATGAAGCAGGTGTTTGTAGTGTTGTCTTACTGGCTAATGTTAGAGGCGTAAATTACAGAAAGACAAAATCAATTGGCCTTTATTCCTCTAATCTTTGCGTATCGTTAAAAAAGATATTTATTCTTCCTTTACAAATTTTCTCTAAGTTTTCCAGCATTTCAATAAAATAAACTACCAGCAATTATAACTGATTAGCAGTATTAAAATAAATAGCTGTATTCCCAAAATAAATTATACATTTTAAAGAACAAGAGTTGCATAGATTCCAGAGCCCATATATTTAATTACAAATGAACTGATAAAGATGGCTGTATAAATCACATTGCACAAGCTCTTTTTGTATGTTTTTCATGTATTAGTATTAATTTTCCAGAGACTGCGCATCTTGTGCTTATTTTACATATAACATGTTTTAACCAGATTTAAATTAATACAAATAATTTTAATGTTCCTTATGTTTTGTTTTACAGTTAAATTTGTTTTAATTTAAACACTTTGATAACTCTATGCACGAGTTTGATTTGTATTTACATCACAACACTTCTCTTTCTCATTTCTGAATTCCGCCTGTGTACTCCTCATTATACCTTTGATTCATGACCTCTTCTCTAATTATTATTATTATTGTTACACACACCTCTTCTCTAATTGTTATTATTATTGTTACACACACACACAGACACACACACACACACACAATTTGCTTAGTCCACTTAGCATTTTTTCTATCTTTATGTCACTTAGTTTGGATGACCTATCAGGGAACTCATTCCTGTGGAAGACTGATTCTTCCTCTCTCTGGGCAGCTATTTCTAGCCTGCTCTTCATCTAGAAGTGGAGCCTTGTAAGATTTCCTCTGCTCAGGAAAGAGATATCTTGATTTAGGGAGCTATTATGGGGTTAGCAAGAAACCTGGCCCTAGAAAAAATCCCAAAAATCCACGAGGATGACCCCAGCTAAAACCGTAAGCGATAGAGAAGCGGGTGCCCGAACTGGTCTTGCCCTGTAGTTACACTGATTATTATTTTTAAAATCACTGTAGAACCTTTGTCCAACAACAGATGGAAACAGAGGCAAAGACTCACATCAGAGCACTGGACTGAGCTCCCAAGGTCCAGCTGAAGAGTAGAAGGAACGAGAATATGAGCAAAGAGGTCAAGACCATGAAGGGTTCATCCACTGAAACAGTTTACCTGAGCTAATGAGAGCTCACTATCACCAGCTGTACTAGGAAGGAGCAAGCATAGGACCAAACTTATCACTCTGGATGTGGTTGAAAGTTGTATGGCTGGGGCAGACTGAGGGGCCACTGGTAATGGTACTGGGATTTATCTCTACTGCATGTACTGGCTTTGAGGATCCTATTCTCCTTGGATGGATACCTTGCTCAGCCTATATATAGTAGGGAGGGCCTTGGACCATTCACAAAGCAATGTGACTTACCCTCTCTTAGAATTAGATGGGGGTGGGGTGGGAGGGTGTATGGAGGGAATGGGAGTATGGGCGAGTGGGAATTTGGGCTGCTTTTTTTTTAAATCTAATAAATAAATTTAAAAAAGAGAATCTCAAAAAACAAAAAAAATTCCTCTTTCATGTTGGCATATCAACTGGTATTGTCATGGTGCTCATCTTGTTAAGTGACTGGGTGTTGAGATTTCATGGATACAGCTTCCATGTTATGTACAGAAGTCTCTATTGGACATCGGAAGACTTGGAGCTCTGGTTCTTACAATATTTTCAAGCGTTTTCCAAGATGTTCCCTGTGGACCGCGAAGTATCAGCTGATGTCAGGCTCTACATGATCAGCAATTCTATGCATTTGAGCAGTTGTGGATTTCTTTAATAGCTAATGTATGAGGGCTGAGAGCTACACTTAGCTGTGAATAAATATAAATATTCAGAATACAATGTGGGATTAAACTGTTTTTGGAACGTGAGTGTAGTTGCTTCTGTTTTAGGGTCTCTATACTCTATACCGTTCTCTGTATTTACCAGTTGCAAGCAGTTGTTCAGCTTTACAATACTAATCATTTCTCTCTTATTGAGTGCGTCTTAAAACTAATTAGGTGGCTATTGGTGAGCTCAAGATAAAAATGTTGATATTGCATCCTTGTGCTATCTTGCCATGCTAATAATTACTGAGACTCGTAGGCTTTACCGTTGAGTGTTACTGTTGACTGCTCTTCTCTGGTAGCTTACAAATCAGTTTCTGCTATGATACGAACCAGCCCTCAAGGGGAACGTTTCCAGGAAATTCCAATTCAGTTTCTCCAAGTTTTGAGGCTAAAGTTTATGTGCTCTTCAATGTGTTGTCTTTCCTTCTAGGTCTTGGAAGGGATGTGTGTGTGTGTGTGTGTGTGTGTGTGTGTGTGTTTGTGCATGTGTGTGTGTGAATTTGTGTGTATATATGTGTAGGTACATGTGACAGAGTGTGTATGTGGAAGTCAGGAGAAGTTACAGCATTGGGTCTTTCCGTCTACTTTTAGAGATAAATGGAAGGATACAGATAGAGCTTTTTTTTTTTTCTAAGACTTTTGCTGGACTAGCTTTAATTACTGAACCATCTGGTGGTTATAGCCATGTTGTGTTTTGAAAGTGTCTCTCATTGGTTTGGGGTTTGCGAAGTATCTTAGGCTGGTTAGCCAGTGAGAACCAGTGCTCCCTCCCTCTCCACCTTCCCAACACTAGCATTAAGAGTTTAGAAGCATGTGCTTGGCTTTTTTTTTTTGGGGGGGGGTTAGGCAAAAAACTTAGTTCCTTACATTTAAAGGAAGGCACTTTAGCTTATGTGCTGCTACTACTCAAGCAGTATAGTTACATGTTTAAAAAAATCATCATTTAAATATATTTTAATATTCCCTAATCGTCACAGAATATACCAAGTTTAACAGACAAAAGTAAGGAAGACTATTTTCAGCCTATTGGCTTTTGGAAATACTGTTAATCAACATTCCAAACCCAGTCGTTGGTTTAGAAGAAAAGGAATCGATTTTTACAGTGTTTCCTAAATCAATCTTTTGCTGTCTGTCTATTGTATTTTGTTTTTCAGAGACTCAAGTATACATTATTACAGGAACAATAAAAATGTTGGGATATTTAAATCACCAAATACATAAGGTAACTGTCATCTTTATTCTACATGTCAAATACTGAATAGCCAAACAAAATGACCAGAATCAAAAGAAGACAGCATAATCTACAAGACATCCTATTATGGAAAGTCTGTGATTTGAACATTTGTTTCTTTTACTTTAATTTTTTTTTAAATATTTATTTTATTTTATGTGTATGAGTGTTTTGCCTGAGTGTTACTGGTTTTTGTCTGCACCACTAGTGTTCTAGTGACTACAGATGTTGGAGAATAGTATTGCATCCCCTGAAACTGGAGTCATAGATATTGTGAGCTACAATGTGGTTCTGGGAATAGAACATGGGTCCTCTGCAAGAACAACTATTCTAAACTGTTGAGTTGTCTCTCCAGTAGCTGAAACTTTTACTTTTCTTCACCAGAGTTATGCTCACTGACATCTGAAGCTAGATTTAGATTACTGCATAAATGGCTTTGAAACATTACGAGGTTATTAATGAATAGTACTTATATAATACATTTTATGGAAATCCCTGATCATTTCGACTCAGTGAACTCATATATATCAAATCTCTGCCTTCATTTAAACTCATGAAATGAATAGAAAATATCAAAGTTATAAAATGTTAAGGAAATGATACTACTCAAACCCATGATAATGTGTGGGCACTGAATTTAAGAAAATCCTAAAACATTAGCAATGCCAAGGTGTTGCTATTCTGAACTCTGGAACTAGAAAGAAGCACATAGGGCTGATACCTTGGATTCTATAGAGCAGTGTGATTGTGGTTCTACACGGAAAGGCATTTGAGCCAGGTTCTTCTTTGTATCAAGGACAGGAAAAGGACTTCTCCTCATAAATAAAATCCCATGATTATGAATAACATTAATTCACACAGATATCCACTGAAGAAAACAACAGAAACTTTAAATTCATATGTCAGATGAAATATTAATAAAATGATTTCTATAAATTTTATCTATGACAAATATAAATAGATTAACAATATAATTTCATCATTTACTTAAAATGTAGTTACTCCTCACTGTAACTTAGTTCACTGAGACATTTTGTTTTTGGGTGAGAAATATTGGTCAATAAGTGGCCTGAGAATAGTTTAGTTCAAGTCCTAAATCTATACCTTCAATTTTCTCAACAGCAGTAGGGATATAATTGCAGTATTATATGACATGGTTCTGTGAGCCTCACGGAAGGATGTGTTGCACAAGACATTGCTTTGGTGTCACCCTAGATGACACTACCTGATGAAACACTGCTGATGAAACCGAGCTACAGTAGGCATTGTCTTCAGGAGCCCCTAAGAGTTTGAAGACAAACAATTGAAGACAAATAGGACAAAATCAGAAACTTCTTAGTGGGCCAACTCTAAAGATTGTTATCTATCTATCTATCCATCTATGCATCTATCTATGAATAAATTGGTAACTATTGAAATAATATATATTAATTAATTTTAATCATGGCATTAAATTCAGCACTTTAATTTTTATTTCTATAAATTCAATTTGTAAGAATCATTCATTGATAAAAATGCTTTAATAATACACATTAACAAGGTAAAAAGCAGATGTGGAAATGTTTAAATATTTCATTAATATTCCCACACAGCAACTGGTAAATACATAAAAAATCAATACATGGGTATGCTAGTGATGAGCTACAAAAAATCTTAGGTTTGAAATTTTAGGATTTCTTTATACATATTTTAAATTTAGGGATATCTTGGGAGGATATTTTTAATACAACATATAACAGTTATCCAATTTCTTTAGCATTTCTTTAATAGTATATTTGCTGAAACAAAAACAATAAACAACAGTCATCAGTGAAATAGTATTCACAAAACTACTCTATGACCATTTTACCAGATTTTCAGATAGCATTTCGGTTTGAATACCGCAGTTTCAAAGCCAACTCCAGGTTGGTAAAATGATTTGGAGTGGTTTTGTAACCCTAGGAGACAGGGCTAGCTGTGAGAAGTAGGTGCTGACGACCAGCACTGGGTCTACCGGTCTTTTTGCTTCCCGTTCTAGTGCTATAGGAGCAGCCTCTATCACATAATCATTATGACTTCCCTACACTAGATTAAAATCGTCCAAAGTCATGAGACAAAGTAAATATTCCCCACCTGAGATTTTATTCACAAGAATTTTTACCACTGTGGTGGAAAACCAGCTAATACAAATCACATTCTTACTATGCTTAAAAATTGAGTTAGGATGCTCACTCTATTTAGTCATATTTGTTTGTCAATGCCCTCTGCCAGTTCTTAATTTTTTTCTCATAAAACTGGAGTTTTAGGCAATGGAGGGATGGCCTAGTTGTTTTTGGCAATGGTTTTCCTTCCCAAGGATCCAGTTTTATTTCCCAGGATCCAAATGAAGGCTCATGCCTGTAATTCCAACTCCAGGATGTCTGACATTGTCTTTTAGTTGTCATGGGGATTACACACTTCTGCTGCATAGACATACTTTCCGGCAAGACACCTTTATGCATAAAGCAAAAATAAATAAATATTAAAAATAATTCTGATGTTTTGAAAGGTCTGACCAAGGCTAGTGCTTATATTTTAATATTATTTAGTCTAGCATCTCTACCATAATTTTTTGCAGATATTTTGACACAGAATGAAACAAGGGAAAAATAGAGTGCTTCTAAAATTTATGCTTCTCGTGCCCAACATTAAAAAGTAAAAATATGAACAACTTTACTACTAAAATCAGTAAAACACAATAAATAATACTATGCCCTTGAAATTAGAGAAAAAATAAAAGCATATCTAATACATACATTTCACAAAATAAAAGTCATATTTAACAAAGCTTGGATTTGTAAAATCAGTTCATAAAAGCTAGTCCACAGTAGATTAGAAAGATTCAAGTTGAATCTGACAATAGTGCATGCCTTTAATTCCAACACTTGGAAGCAGAGGGAGGCAGATCTCTGTGAATTCCAGGTCAGCCTGGCCTACAGAGCGAGTTCCAGGACAGGCTCCAAAGCGAAACCCTGTTTTTAAAATCCAAAAAGAAAAAAAAAAGGATACACTGTACTTTCAGTGTGCACTTTAGAAGGTTTGATTTTCGGTTCAGAATCATAATTAATTAATTGGTATATTAACCATAGGGTCTTTATCTTTTCCAACTGTAAGAATTTGCCTATGGTCCTAAAAGATACATACATATCAGTGCATAGATAAATAACAAACAATTGTGAAGGAGCTGCTATTTCAGGGAACGTAGCAGCAACAATAAAGAGACATGTTTCCCCCCATTAGCATGAATTGTAGTAATGGATACTCACGTGTTCATAAAAAAACCTCTTTGCCATATTGTACAGAGTACTAATTTAGACCCTGCGGACAGAAGCATGAACAAACCACCTCTTCACTGAGATCACGAGCTTCCACACTGGTATAGAAAGTGAATACTAAGGAGCTGAGGATGCATATGAAATGTGCTAGATGAAGGAAAGCGATAGGGAACAGTGCAGCAAGGCAATCTGAATTGATTTATATTTAAATTAGGTTATCTGGAAAGTCTTCTTAAGTAATGACTTTAGCTGATATATGAAGATGGCTGACATTTTTAATGATGAGAAACACAGGAACTTCTAAAAATGAATTAAGAGAAATTCGAATAGCAAAGGGGTGGCATGAAACTTGTTTTGTGTGAAGAATAGTTGCTAGACATTTTATATAACTGCTGGAGTGTGGAGCATGCTGGAGATTACCAGCAGCCTGGGTGTTTAAATGAAAACAAATTTTAATCCTTTCAGTAGAATGAGATGATACATTTATTGTAAAGAAAATAACATATAGTAGATGTAACTACTTGCCAGTATCTAACGACTAAAGTAAAATGTGCTTGTACTTATACAAGGGAATGTAGGGTTTTTTGTCCTAAAAGAAAAATTTTAAAAACCAGAGTCAGCTAGACTTCCACTGGAGTCTAGTTCTAGCTGCAGACCAGTCTGTGGCATTTGGAGATGGTTTACTCATATCTGTAATATTGTGCATAGTAAAATAGTAAGATAATCATATCAAAATATACTCAAAATACTTTAAGGTATTGAATTTAAAATATAAAGCATTTAAGTGAGAAACGTTTATCATATAGCTTATTTATCTGCTAGACTATTTATATAGTCAATATGTACTCTTTTAGTTGATTAGAAAAATAAATGCTGGTTTCAAAGCATTACAAAATAAAAGCTTGACAAAAATGCCCTTGAGTTTGAATTGTGTTGGCCATCTAAGTCTGGGTATGAAGCCTGGCTTCCAGGGTGTTATATATACTCAGGGAGTATATATAACTATGTTGAAAAAAAAACCTAAATTTTCATTCGAGAATGGTTATTGATTGAAGAGAGCTTCTGAGTGGGGAACGTATCTTGTGTCTACATCCCCTCTCAGCTCTTGGACCCTGATAGGCCCAGACCTTTACAGGCCCTATAAATGCTGCCACAACCTCTGTGAGTTCATATGCACTTCTGTCCTGTGTGTTTAATTGGCTTTGTTTCCTTGGTATTCAACAGCCCCTCTGTTTCCTTATAATCTTACAGTCTCTTCCACAGGGCTCCCTGAGCCCTGAGAGGGGGAATTTAATGCCATTTGGGTTGAGTGCTCCAAGGTATGTCATTCTCTGTACCTTGGTTGTGGTTCTTTATTAACTTATTCCCCTCTACTGCAGGAGGAAGGTTCTCTGATTATAGCTGAGCAAGACCCATTTATGAGTTTTGCAGAATGTCATTAGGAATCATTCAATTATTCCTTTAGCAGAATATAATATTTGTGTTCCCTACATCCCAGGCCTATATAGAGTCAGGTTCTTGGCCAAAGATGTGTATTTGGATCTTGTTGGTGAGGTACTATTGAGAATCTAGGAGAATTTGAAGAAGGGGAACCATCATCAAATATATTGTGTATAAAAAGTAATTTATTTTTATTAAAAACTAATGGTTTCCATACAGAGATACCCATTTGAAAGAGTACCTACATATTTTCTCTTAAGTTTTCTATAATTTTCTTTGGATGCGTGTTGGGTTTTCCACTTTAAGTTTTCCTTTATAGAATGCTACATCCAACTTTATAATTTTATGTAATCTACATTTTTCCAGTATTGTTAATGTGGCATTATGAATATTTATTAGATCAATGTGGGAAAACATGCCTTTTAAAGAACTCTATTGATTCAATAATAGATGATTACAAATCAAAACTAATTAAAGTCCACAGAGTAACTTCAATGCAGCTTCAGTTTAAGAATAATGTGAAAAATGGTGAGTCTTTGATTACAGGACTGAGATTTTAGTCCCCTGCATACTGTTAAGAAAGTGGAATTTGAGGAATTTCTTCTGGACATTTACATTTATTTAACAAGATTGTACAGAGGCATTCAGAGATCTTATATAGTAGACATGGGCTATTTTTTATCTGTGATTTACATTTATTCTGTGAATTGAGCAATGTCAGGAATATGCTAAGAGCTAAAAGAAAATATCATGTTGTTTTCATCCACATACTCAAGACTATTTAAACACATTCTTTTTTTTTCTTAATTTCACCTTTGACAATTTGTTAGGTTACTGTTTATATGACTTAAAATTATTATAGTGATTCTTCTAATTTTACCTGGTCCAGCATTATAATCTTGTTGACAATACTTTTTTCTTTTATGTAATTGTAGCTATTTTTTATGTATACGGATGCTTTTCCTGCATGTATCTGTGTACCTTAGTGTGTGCTTGGTGCCAAAGAAAGATAGTAGAGGACAAAAGATCACACTGAACTAGGTTTACAGATAGTTTTGAGCCCACACATGGATTATGTGATTAAAAACTGGGTATTATGGAAAGCAACCAGTGCTTTAACTAGTGAGGCAGATTGCCACTCTTGATTGGAAGTACTGTTTCTTTTCTTTTCTTTTTTACCTGGCAAAATACTTAGCCCATAGAAAACACTCACTCTGTAAGTATTCAGTTAGTGAGTGAATGGGTGCACATACTTAGTAGCATTTTAAAATTTACCTTCTTCTCTATTCTATCTTGGTTTTGTATACTTAGTTTTATGACATTTAAGTTTTTGATTTTTTATATTAGTGAATGAGTATTTTTGATGTTTTGGAATCACTAAATTACAATATGCACAAATACTTCACACTCTGTAATCTAGGTGCAGGTAGAATTGTGGAAGTGTATCAGTAAAAGTGGGAAAACTTCTTCTTGTGTTTCATTTCTTAAAAAATATATATAACAAGCTTTGCTGCTACTGAATATTAGGATTTAAAGAGGTTAAGACAAAATATTCACATGGGCAATGATGGAATCATAGACAGAAGCTTAAGTTTTAGAACTGAAGACAAGGGAAATTTATACTGCTTTCCTTGGTTTTGCTTGTTGATAAAAATTCTTTCGGTGAAGTAATAACTTGAACTAATTCCTAGCAGATTGCAAAAATAAATCTGCTTCTCAGCCAGTGGAAATCCTCACAGCATGTTCTACTTTGAAAATCTAAAAATAATTTAAATAATGTATCATATCATAGTCAGGTGTTAATTGCTTATACTAATTGAACAACAGTAAATACACATTTCCCCTGAGCCAAAGAAATGAATACTTTATAATTA
This sequence comes from Bramus lutescens, assembly GCA_001685075.1. Taxonomy (NCBI): domain Eukaryota; kingdom Metazoa; phylum Chordata; class Mammalia; order Rodentia; family Cricetidae; genus Bramus; species Bramus lutescens. Next base: position 16,550 of record LOEQ01008047.1, read on the forward strand.
AATTTAACTGCTCATATAATCTTAAATAGAGATGAACTCAAAGAAGTTTCAAGGTTCCTTGTGACAGTTTTAAATGAATCTTTGTTTTATAAAGCCTTTAAGGAGGGTCAGTGAAATCCTCACAAACTTAGTGCTCACCAGCCTAGGAAGTTAAATTTGACCTTTAGATTCCATATAAAAAACACAACAAAGAATTGTCTCATTTAAAAATGTCGTCTACTCTCAAGATCATATCTGGTGTGTGCCCATGCTTACATATCATATACACATACACAGTCAAGATAAGGTAACTCAAAGCTATCTTTTCAACATTACCCAAGGAAAACACATACATACAACTATTATATATGTGACGTTATGTTGCATTTGCATAGCATATTTTATATACATATTCCTAAATTTTACCAAGAGCAACAAAGAGAGTGTTTTTCCAATTGCATGTGTGTATATCTAATTTTTTAATATAAGGAACAGATATTGTTTAGTCATCCAGCAAAATAGCTAATCTATAAAGCGGGCAATTTCTAAACTGAGGGCAGAAATAAAATGCTATACAGCCAACAGTATCATTAACTCTCTGCTAAATAATTATCTATAAAGAGCATTTTCCACTGGAAAAATTGTCATTGTTAAACTTCAAATATTGCTAGTGTTTTTGTTAAATTAAAATTTCTAACTGTTTATGGTTTTACCTGATTTTTTTCCAACTCTCAAGAGACAAACAATTACCACTTTTTTTAACTTACTCCTATGCAAAATAAACAGTGTTGACTATTCATTTTATATGACTAATATAACAGTGTTAACATTAATGCAAAAACGCAGCTCAAACATTAACATTTATATCTCTAAAATTATTTTACTTAGTATATGAACTTCCTTATATGTGTAAATGAAAACGTTGACCTGACATATTTGAGAATAGGATGCTGACTCTCCGAGTACAGGATACGGACTAAGGAAGATCAATGGCTGCATATGGTTCCTATTACACTGAGTCTATGCTGGATGTACTGGTCCAGATAGGAATAATGAACTATACATTCTGAAATGCTACAAGAAGACCTTTGAAAAGTTTTCTCTTTAAGAAAATAGAAAGTATTTAAGGATTTAAATGCTTGCATTAATTTGAATATTCAAGGAAACTCAAAACAGAAGGATGTCTCTTTCACATACTCATCAGTCAAGGTGTCCATATAAGTGGGTCAGAACAAATATTACCCACATTATAGACACATAGGGTCTTGCCTAGCTGGATGCTCAAAAATAAGCTAATCAGTTTCATCAGATAATCAGTACTTATGTTCTGATTGGCTGAGATTTCATGGACCTCCTCTCCTTCTTTGTACGATGGCCTTCAATAAACATGATTTACCATCTGCTGACATAGTAGATGCTCTTGTATATAGTAGGACATCAATTTCAACACTTTCTAATTGTATGCTATGTAACATCTTCTTCACCTTCCTTTTCTTATAGATTTTTAGAAACTGGCTTATTTTCCTCATCACTAATAATCATATTTTAAGAGTTAAAATTGCTCCTTTGTTTATTGGTAGTTGATGACTACTGAAAGAGAGAATAGAGTTGAACATAGACAACATTTTAAAATCAATGCTGATTGGTTCCAGTAGTTAAATCATGACTATAATTTTAAGCAAATAATTAATGCTGATAGATAGTCAAATATTGGTCATTTGTTAGCTTATTAACCATCTTTCTTCCTCCATCATTTTTCCTCCACCTCAACATCTCCTCATGTACATATAGAAACTAATAATCATTCTTCCCAATTGACTGAAGGAACACTTGAGAAAGATTTTGTGCATTCCCATCACAACCCATCATTTTACCATATCAGCTAATACCCATTTTATTCCCATGTATGCTTTTTTTATTTCTTGTTAAAATAACTGAAGCTCCTCTATCACCTTATGCACACTAATCTATCTTTTTATGATGACTGGTTCTTGAAATCCCGTCTCCTCTCACACCTTGATTTTGTTATGTACTAAATCAGTTCTGTCACTATAGAAATCAGGTACAATATCAATTTTCCTCTTAAATAAAAATCCTTATTTTCAGATATCTCTCAAGTGATTCAGAAATGTCTCCATTTCACATGAGAACAATTTAAAAATTGTTCATTTTCTATTTCATCCCACTCACGGTATTTACAGTATCTCTCAAACTCAATTCATGAAACCGTACCATCACCACTGATTTAATATTCACAATCTCCATACCAACATGCATTGTCATGATTCTAAGAGCATCCCTAAAGAGTATCCCTTCCCTCTATTTAAAGTACACTCTTCATATTGCCTTTAGAATAAACTGTTTCAAACAAGTATCCTACTGAATTATGTGCGTGTCAGGGTGGGGTGGAGAAAGAAAGGTCTAATATCTAATATTCTACTAGTTCTTAAAGGTGTACGTTTCCGACTGACTCTCTGACCTCATTTCTCATTTCACTTTGCCTGCGTTTTTGCCTCCTTCATTGCTTTCTCTGTAACACACCCGCAATTTGGTTAGTTTTAGTCTTTTCAATTACTATTCATCTTATTTGGAAAACTTTTCAAGCAGAATCTTGACAGTCTCCACCATCATTGTGTTTCATTTCATTCATATGTGCCTCCATTGATGAGCCTACAGGAAAGAGGTGACCTAACAGGTCACTTGTAAACAAATATTTCTTTATTTGTTTCTTAGAATTCAATTATCTATTTTTCTCTTAATGTTGTCACTTCTTACATTTGCTTCTAATACATTTTCCTTTAGCAGGAAAATGTTCTATGACACCAATATTTTATAAGATGTATATGTCATATCAAAGGCTATAGCTTTGGGTTAAAAGGCATGAAGTATACTGTAAAGCTGTTTTTCAATACAGTTAATACATATTTCAAGTATACATGCCCTTAGACAATCCAAAATAATGAACTAAAACTTTAAAATAATAAAATGCCATTGAAATAAATCAACCAGAATGCTGAGGGAGATTAACATGATACACAGAAGGACAGAAGAGAAGATAAAGCCACATTTCAGATATTAACATGCCACAATGAAAACTATGGGAGTAAACATGTAAGATCACAAAGCAGTTCATGTTGTATACAGATATATAGGGCTCTGATCAGAAACTCTGGAGACAGAATGAAATATACATAAGTGCTAGACTGGGTGAATTAATGACACAGGCTAACAGTTTCTAAAGCATTATATGTGTAAACCATCATTGAATAAAGAGCTAATTGGTAAAATAACTAAAGTTTACAAGGAATGCTGTCAGAAAGGAAGTTATGCACATGCATTAAATAAAACTAAATTGTTTACTGCTTACTATGCTAGTATCAGAGTTTGCTAATGAATTATGTTTTGCTTAATAGAAACTCAGAGATGAACAAGTACTAGAATTGTTATAAATGTGTATGTATGCAGTACCTGGTATACATGTATATCATCTGAACACTGGGAAAGCTAGAAGGAAAAGGACCCAAACAATAATGATCCTAGTACTTAGGCCTTTCTTTCTCAATTAGGTTCTTCAGTAAAAATGCCTTTTTGTTCCGTGGGAAAAATTTCCATATTGTATAATGTTACATAATGTACTCAAATTGCCCACTAGGACACAACACTTAATCTAACCTCAATAGGAGTATGAATGAAGTGATAAAATTTGTGAGCTACCAAGAACACAGGAAAAAAAAACACTTTAAAGTAAGAACTCATGAGTTTAACCAAGTAATGAGAGTTGAGCACCATCAGCAATGCTCTATGGATTTTATGTAGCCCTTGATATATTATGATGAGGTCACACACTCCATTTCCTTTTCTAAAAATCCAGTACCCACAGTGTTATCTTGATATAGAATATAATAGAGTCAAAACCCAGAAATAAGAATCCATAAACTATATTATAAGTCTTTTTAAACAATGAGATGGTTGTGAAAAACATGGACAGAATGAGTTGCCAATATTTGATGGGAAAAGTCAAGGATAAGACGACCTAAATGGAAAATAGAGACTTCCACTGGAATATGGAACTGTGGGAGGTATTCCTAGAAACCTTGTTAAATATACATGATGTTCATGACTGAATTGTGATACGCCTACAAAGGTTTTGACATCTGTAGCATGATGCCAATAATAGAAAAAAATGAGTGATGAATGATAATTTGATACACTAACTTTGCAACTTTAATTATTTGAATAAGTATTCTGGAAACAAAAATCAATAAAATATAATAATGATGTTGCAAAATAAAATATTACAAATAGTGATTAACTTTGGAACTTGGGTTTAAACAGTACTAAACCAAAATAATTAGGATTCATTTAGTAATCAGTTTAATTAATGGTTTAAAAAAATAGTAAAAGTAAATGTGGCTATTGCTAGATTACAGAATGAAGCTCAATCCTTTTGTGACTTCTAACTAACCAAGAATTATAGATGGCTTTTCAAAGCACCTTCTCTCATTTCGAGGAAGATCATGTCTTCCTCTCTTTATAAAGAGCTTTGACAGAAGTACAGTGTTCCATGTGTGCCCATACAAAGAATGATGAAGTTCAGTTATCCGAGGACACTACAAAAGCCAGCAGATTGGCAAAATGGTTCAAGCGTACAGGAAAAAAAAAAAACCAAACAAACATGCCATCTACATTGAATGAGTGAAGCAAGATAAGGCTAATGGCACAAAACTCTGTCTATGTTGATATCCATCAGAGCAAGTGGTTATCACCAGGCCTAAGCTGGACAAATACTACAAAAAATCCTTGGAAGGACAGCTAAGTCTTGACAAGTAGGAAAGAAGGGCAAATACAAGAAAGAAACGATTGAAAAGATGCAGTAGTAGGGACATCTCATCACAACTTTCATTAAGACTGTTAAGTTAAAAACAAAATCCTAGACAAAATATAACAAGTAACAATGTGAGAAATGAGGAGGTATTCCCATGTATTAGATCACTTGCTGAGCAAGCCGAGCAAGCCTGGCACCTGAGTTTGGATCCCAGGAGCATAACATGTGTTAAAAAGACAGATGCAGTGGCCCTTATCTTAATCTCAACACTCCCAAGGTTATACTGGAGGTGAGACAGGAGACTCTCCCAAAAGCTTGGGGGACAGCAATCCTGTAATATTCGGTGAAGCAGAAGAAACAAGAAGAAAGACACTAACTCAAAAGGGGTAGAAGTTGTCAAAAATATATAAAATAAAGAAGTTGCATTAATCACTGTTTGTCACACAAAGAAATTTTTTGGGATGTCAAACAACTATACTAACCTAAAATTATATATATATTATATTATATTATATTATAATATATATATGCAGTTTTATGTTCATAGAATAAAACTTATGTCTTATTGAATGTAGATAATAATTACAAGTGAAGTGCTTATCAACCAGTAGGATAGCTACCTACAGCACTCTCATCAATGCTTAGTGACTATCATGGAAGAGGTGAAGATCCTAAGAACCAAAGGTAGGGAGAAACCAGACTCAAACATGTACTTTAGACATGACAGGGCTGATAGATTCATGAACTCACCGAAGTTATTACCTGCATGAAACTTACACAAGATCAACCTAGTCAAGATTCTTACGTGAAGGTGTATGGAATTCACAAACCCCAACTCTGTCTGAGTAGGTATTGAAAGTTAGTAACTTCTCCTGGTCTCTGTTTTCTTTAAGAGAATGGCACCTAGTAGGTCATCCATGCTCAAGTGCTTCGCCCTATAGCCTTGAGTAAATTAGCAGTACAAATTAAAAATGATGAGTTACTGAAAAATAACAAAATAGACATGAACTAGGAAAGTTGTGAGGGGTAACTTGTAGCTCTTGTTTGAGTTAGGGGAGGGGCAATGGTGACAGTGCTTAGAATATATTTGTAAGTTATTCTATAATAATTAATATATATTTCATTATTTTAAGAAACCAAACATTTTACATTTTTAGAAGGAAATCTCTACTGAAATGTTACTGATAGTTTGAATATATTAAATATATACAACCAGAGGTTACTTAACAACAGAATATATTCTGAGAAATGCATTCTCATTGTCCTGTCAAGTTGGGAAACCCCAAGTATCCTTGCTTATGCCTAGATGTTACAGCTCACCATACACTTAAGCAATGTTATGTCTCTGGGTACGCCTCCTCCACAATCCTCTGCAGTTTATTGCGCCAAACTTTATGTAGTCCATCACATCTTTTGCTAGGTATTTTCATATCTTAGAACAGGAAAGGCACAGAGGAAATGCCATAGAAAAATATAACATGGTGTAGCTGTCTAGGGCATATATGAATAGAGCGTGTAGGACTGTTAATCAGTAAGGTATGAGTGACTGAATAGGCCTGAGAATTCTGAAAACTACTATAGAATTAGTTATAATGTCCAAGTTTAAAAGCATTACCTATGACAAACAGCTCATGCTGGAGAGGATGCAGAGTAAGGGAACACTCATCCATTGCTGGTGGGATTGCAAACTTGTACAGCCATTTTGGAAATCCATATGGTGGTTTCTCAGAAAATTGAGATTCAACCTATCTCAAGACCCAGCAATATCACTCTTGGGCATTTACTCAAAGGGTGCAAATATACCACAAGGATATTTGCTCATCCATGTTCATAGTAGCATTATTCATAATAGCCAGAACTTGGAAACAGCCCTCAGCTGAAGAATGGATAAAGAAAATGTGATACATTTATACTACTCAGTGGAAAAAAAAAGACATCTTGGAATTTTCATGGAAATGGATGGAACTAGAAAATAGAAACATCCTGAGTGAGATAACCCAATCCCAGAAAGAAAAAAACACAGTCTGTACTCACTCATAGATATTAGATACATGACAAAGGATAACCAGCCTATAGTCCATGACCCCAGAGAAGCTAGGTAATAAGGATATCCCTAAGAGAGACATAGATAGATCCCCAGGAAGCAGAAATAGGTAAGATCTATTATATACTCTTTACTTGATTTTAGGAGGAGGCTGCTTGTTCATCGCAGCCACATAGAACTAAAATAACCACAAAGAAACTATATTATCTAAATCACTGCTTGTCCCATTAGCTCTAGTTTCTTATTAGCTAACTCTTACATATTAATTTAACCCACCTCCATTAATCTGTACATTACCACAAGGTCATGGTCTACTAGCAAATTTTCAGCACACAAATTTCTCTGGTAGCAACTCCATGGCTTCTCTCTGACTCTACCCTTCTGTTGTCCAGCATTCAGCCTAGCTTTCCCTGCTAACCTAAGTTCTGCTATAGGTCCAAAGCAGTTTCTTTATTCATTAATGGTAATCACAGCACACAGCGGGGACTTCCACACCACTTGATCAAGTAATTAAATTTTCTAACTTTTTGACTGAAAAAATGTCTAATATATTGACCCACTGCACAGCTGTCAAAATATTTTCCCTCTATGTTCTTATAACCTTTTCTTTTGAGTTTTCTTATTGTTTTTAATTTATGTTTAAAAAAAACTAAGCAAGAATACAGTCAGTATCTTGATTGCCAATGTCACCATCATTGACATCTACAATGCCTCTCTGCAGTTTGATGTAGGAGGGTCTTCTATCTATCTGTTGCTTTCATTAGTTAATTAATAAATAAAACTGCTTGGCCTGATAGGTCAGACATAGGTAGGTGGGAAAGACAGAACAGAATTGTGGGAGCAAGAAAGAGAGTCAGGCAGACGTCATGAAGCTCCGGCCCAAGATGGACGTGGGTTATAATCTTCTCGGTAAGCCACGACCCCATGGTGATACACAGATTACTAGATATGGGTTAATTAAGATGTGAGAGTTAGCCATTGAGAGGCTAGATATAATGGGCCAGGCAGTGCTTAAATGAATACAATTTGTATGT
>LOEQ01008047.1:24466-37063 GCA_001685075.1 Bramus lutescens
TTCGGGGTATAAGCTAGCCATGCGGGAGCCGGGTGGGACAAAAAGCAGGCCAGCCTGATGCTCCTATCACTTCAGCAATTCTTCAGAAACATTGACACACATCTCTGGTAATGCCTTCCCTGGATTTCTCTGATGGACTTGCCTGAGGCTCTTGAGGAAGTGTCACTCTTTTCAGAACCATCTCTATGGGACTACATCTTACTTATTATCTTCTTCTTTTATATGTATAAGGGATGTCATGATCTTTTCTCTCTATTAAAGGCAACTATTCATTATCAATGACTTATACCAGCTTGTTGACACTTGCCAAAATCTCTGGTAAAGTGTTGACTGTGAATTTCCTGAGAATCTCTACTTTCCTCATATGGATTCATTTTATTTTGCCTTTTCTAAGACTATATCATTTCTTCTCTTTTCCTTTAATAATTTTTTGGAGGAACTCTGGACATATGCAGTGTATTTTGTGGTCAATGAACATAGTGGACACAAAACATTTCCAATGTTAAATTAAAAAATAAATAAACAAATATAAATCTGTATAACAACACATATAAATGAGAAAAGAAATAGAATTCAAAATATGGAAAAGGAATACTCCATTTATTCTTTAGTTGGAGAATAAACAAACATTGCATATCAATATGGTAAAATAGTATTCAGAAACCACAATAAATGAACTACTGGTTCTTATAAAACTTTGATGATTATCAAAATCATCATGCTGATTTAAAGGAGGCTGAAAACTACACATGACAGATTTCTTTATATGAAATTTATATTTCCACAGTTTCCTCTAATCATGTCAACTTCTTTCTGTAAGTATATTACATAAATAATCAATTCATGCTTTTGAATTTAATTGTATATCAACTTGAGTGGCATGATGAAATCTCATGTGATCTCTCTCCTTTATCTAACATAGTCACATGGTTGTGTAAGTCATAAGACTGAAAATTATGCAATTTAATACCCATAAAAACTGTGGTAGTGATGCAGGCAGTTCAAATATGGGGAAGAGAGAGTATGAAGGATTTTACTTAAATAAAAAGGATTGAAGGTCACACATTATATATAAATTATATGAATACATTATTTACATAAATAAATAAACATTTGTATACATTTTATTATAGAGTATTGTAAATATTCTGCTTTCTATCATTTACTGTGGTTACCACCTTATTGTGTCTAATGTAAAAGATACAGATCTTCATAGATACATGGCATTCAAGAAAGGAACGATGTACAGGCTTTAATATTATCTATGGTTTTAGGGATAAGTTGGGAGTCTTCAAGTGTTAACATAAAGAAAAGAGTAAATTTTTGTATCATATTATTAATTCTATGGAATGTGTAGTCTAAATTATTTGAAAGTGTAAAGATAGCTAATTTAATTTTAGTATTAAAGGCAGATTAGTGTTTGCTAGGTGTCAGCAAATGAGTTTTTATTGAGGCATTTGAAAAGAATATTTACATTTTATGGAGATCTATTTAGTCTATTATTACATTAGACAGTTTAATAGAAGTAATTGAATATTACATTTTCATGTTTAATTAAAATTTACCTGTGTTAGTCTGTATTCTTAAAAGATCATTATCAGACATTGTACAACATAGGAAATGATCTTACATCAGCTTTATTTTGGAAGATCAGTGATTTTCAGATATTCGGGGAATAAAGACAACTTTATATTTGTGGCCTCACAGAGCTAAACAAAGAGAAAATGCTTTTCAAAGGCATCATCTTTAAGCCGATCACATTTGAGTAGCCATGAGAACCTTGAGATAGGTTAATAAGAAAATACCCTCTCTTCCCAAATGTCATGGCATATTTCATGGCCATCAGAGTGCTCAATAAACATCAGATGGAATGTAGATTGATTTTTATTTAAACTCACTTGCATTAGTAAAAGTAATAGATAGCAGTAGTAAACTCTGTTCACAAATTAACAGGAAGACACCACCACCTCCTCCAGCCTCACTGTCAATGTAGTCATAATAATATGTATTTTTCAAAAGTACTATTTTAATAAGCAGTAATGATGTGGGGGCACCCGCTGTGTGCTGTGATTACCATTAATGAATAAAGAAACTGCCTTGGTTTGTTGATAGGGCAGAACTTAGGTGGGTGGGGAGGACTGGACTGAATGCTGGAAAAAAGAAAGGCAGAGTCAGATGCCTTGGAGCCACTGCCACCTGAGACAGAAGTGCTGAAAATTTACTGATAGGTGATGACCTCATGGTGATATACAGATTACTAGAAATGGGCTAAACTAAAACTATAAGGGTTAGCCAATAAGAAGCTAGAGTTAATGGGCTAAGCAGTGCTTTAATAAAGTTTCTGTGTGGTTATTTTGGTTGTGGGTGGCTCAGAGGCACAAGCGGCTTCTTGCAACACAATAGTGACTTACTACAACATCATATCATTTGGATTGTAGTTCACTTAAATTATTTGATATTTAAAACCAATCTATTGCTACCCCTCTTCCCACCATTCTCTTTGGCATCTCATACCAGAATGTGACACAGAAGCCTCCAAAGAGAAGCAACCAACAGTCCTACCCAGATAGGACTCCTATGAACTACAACAGTTACTTTAATGGAATGATAACCCTAAATGCAGTAGAATGCATACCTTGATTGTAACCAAGAACTATTTGATTGCAACTAAAACCTGCTCAAACTTTAGTCTACAAAAGTCACACTTGGTACTGGAAACTTAGACAATTTCTCAGTGCCTTTGAAGTAATATATCTAGGAAGAGAGCATACCAACCACCATTTTACTAAACTCAAGTTATTGGTAACAAAAGTTCTAAATAGTGTTGTTATAATCACAGATAAGCATAATCCTCATCTCTCCATTAAGGTTTTAACACACAAGTCCAAAAAGAATGTACAATCTCTTCTCTGTTCAATGAGAGAGAGAGAGAGAGAGAGAGAGAGAGAGAGACTCTCTCTCCATATTTCTTTTTTGGGTTAAAATATAATCAAGAAAATATAAGCAAGTTGAATGTGGTGGTCCTACCTGAGATTCCACCAATTAGGAGTCTTAGTCAAGAGGACTGCTGAAGTTTGAGGCCAACTTGGACTACATGCAGACAATGACAAATGGGAAATCTATACATAAAGATGCATAAGTACTACTTTAACCAGGATTGCTATTCACACACACATAAAATCTGTTATTTTTTTCCTTGTGTTAGTGAAACATATTCATAGTTGTTTTTTAAATTAGTTGTTGACCATGACTATTTATGCAATATAATCTGTGGCTTTTGGGACTAGTATGGTCCACAAAGCTATGACTATGTCTCAAAACATTTGTAGATGAAGATGTAATGTTATGTTGTGAAAATATTGGGCATCTTTGGAATGAATTATGAGTGAATGTGGTTCTTCATGGGACCATCTACATTTTTAAATCAGTGGAAGATTTTCAATGTACTTTTATTACTGACTTTGTGATTATTTCAACCCATCAAGGTTGAAAAATGGATATAATGGTCAGATAATCCAATTCAAAATTTCTCATGTGGCAAGAATTACAAACATTATTTTGTTAAGTCACTATGCTTTCATATTACCTGTGATTGTATGTCTTGTCTACTGTGATTGATTTAGAATCGAGAGCACAAATGAGTCACATCCATAGTTAAAATGCACATGGTCAAAAATAATCATGAAACACATGACTGTTTTGGATTATTTACCAAGTGTTTTCTGTTGACCCATATGTTATAGAAGTTTGAAAATAATATAATCAATATTCTACCATGTTCAAACATTGATGAAACTATGAACTCTTGGAATATTATTTGTGCGTGTAATAATAAATTTGAATTACTCAGTATAGAGATTGTGGAATAAGTACTAGTGAGGATTTATTGGTATAAATTGCTCCATGCATTAAAAATTGAGATAAATTAAGGAAAGACTGGCTAGTTTACCAGGTGTTATGAAAAATAATGCAAAGTTATAAAATTTTAGAAAATTCTAGTAATATTAATGACTGCTTACCCAATCTAGAGAGTAGAATGTCATATTGAGTAATTATTTTAATATCAATGCTAGTACAAGAACACTAGATGACTAAAATTCTGTTAATAATTATTTTTTAAAAATCATGGATCTGGAAGGACATCCTAGAGTTCACTTTCTCAGCTAATGATGACTGGTTTAAGATAGTCACAGGGGAAATGAAACAAAAAATAAAGGCAAAAAATCTGAATCAACCATGAGGATATGCCTAAAAGTAATGCTCAGTAATTCTTTTGGAGCGGAGTCTTAGGAAATGAGAGTTGTTGGCATAGTACTTTCTATTTGGAAAAATGAGGACCACAAATTCAAAGACAGAACAGGCACCATTAAACAGACCGAACAGATTATATTAAGAATATATAGTTATATACATATACACATATTCTTGTAGCAATAGTTGAAAAAAGAGACTATTAATTTGAAAGAGAGTTGGGAGTATTTGGAAATATTTAGTGGGAGAAAGAGTAGGGAAAATAATGACCATACTTTAATCTCAAGAACAAAAAAATAATTTTTCAGGTCCTGCCTACAGTATACAATGAATTCAAAGCCAGAATTGGCAGTATACAGTGATATTGGTACAAAATTAAAAATAAAAAAAGCCCAGGAATCCACTTCAGTGGTAAATTGCAGTTTTGCATTCATGATGCTCTAGATTGAATCATAATGAGAGAGACAGAGACAAAGACAGAGAGAGACAAAGAGAGACAGAGGGAGGGGAGGAATAATATTGTGTCTTTGCAGTAAACAAATCATTAACTTTTTGAGACTGGAAAAAAGACTTCAAGATACCAGTTTCTTTTACATTAACAAGTTTCCAATATAGCTCAATTCCCCTGCAAATTCTTACTCTTCAGCCCCCACTTTAGATGATGTTCAAAAAATAAAGCCTTGCTGAGATTAAGATGAATTCTTCAGGGAAAACAAACTAAAAGTCAATCTCTTTAGAGAAGAAAATTGAGATGATAATCGTGACACATTTTTCAAAATTAGGTAAGTGATGTTCTTATAATCTTCCCCTCTGGATTAAAAATTGTTACATGCCAATGACTTCCTTTCAATCCTTTTAAAGGAGAAAATGTTTATAAGAATTCTGTAGAATATGCTACTTATCCATTTATTTACTAACTTGAATGATTTTTGGTAGACAAAAACTATTGGGTTTATTTTAGGTCATTTAATTGTTAATGTACTTTGATTGTTTCCATTAATCAAATTGGGGAAGTCATGAATCAGTGTAGGATCAATGGTGCATTGCACCTGTTTTGAGACTGGAAAGAAAATGAAGCTTCTTTAATTTCAGAAGCTATAAATAATGCTTCTTTGGAAGAGAGAATTTTAGGAAGACCAGTAACCAGAAATGTAGACCTGGTTATATTTAGAACTCATGTAATTCTACAAAATACTAAAAGTACAGTCCCTGCTTGTAGGAGACTTTTGTATGACTTAGCAGGGTAAAATGAGCCAACTTGACCACTTCTCTTTAAAAATTTCAAAACAAGTTTGAGTTTCCCTGTACTTCCTTTATCTCTAACATAGTAAACACATGCTGAGGTAGAGGAACCACAAGCTCTGCCCCTGTCTATTCAGCCATTGCACTTAGGTGAAGTGCTGAAATGATCACCTCTGCAATAGGCATCAGAAATGTAAAATAAACCAGAAGTTTTATTGGTTGAGGCATATAGATTTGAGTTATTTTCCTCCATCATAATTTAGCCAACCCTGATAAAGGATTATTGCATCAATTATTCACGCAAGTCTTACTTCAGGTCTTCTAAAAATTTATTTCCTCTTTTTAATTAATTTTTCATGTGCAGATTGCTTTTTATCATTTGAAAAAACTAGCAGGGGTTTGAGGAAGACAATATATGACAAACCAATTAATTATTGAAGACAACATATCAGTGGCAGTTCAATATCAATGAGAAGTTAAGAATCAATCTTAATTTTAATGTCATAAAAGTTTCATAAAATTAGGAAACATGCACCTGGATTCATGGAATTAATTAAAACAGATTTTTATAAACTGGATGGTTTCCTCTTTTAGAATTATGAGCTCATATTATTGTTCGATTCGAAATGAGTTAAATTTTATATGAAAAATGTATTTGTGTGTATTTGGATATGAGTGTGATGTGTGTGTTTGTTGTATATAGATGTGTATGTGAGAGAGAAAAAACAATGAATAATGGGTATATAATTCAGTTTCTGCCTGATTCCCTTGAGATGCATTCTTTCATTGAAGTTGGAGCAGAGCTGTTTATCAACAAGCCCTAGCAATTCTCCTGCCTCTGATCCGGCACCTAAGTGTGATTATATACTTGCCTGACTTTAAGATATTTAAGGGATCCAAGGATTCAGACTCAGATACTAATGCTTGGCCTAACATTCTGAGACATATTCCCAGCCCTATTTCTTTATTATCTTAATTTATTATTTATTTAAAAGATTTATTTTAACTTTTTCATATAGTATATCCTGATCATATATGTTTCTCTCTCCTAATTCTTTACAAACTCTCTCCATACCCAACCAAACCAATCTCATGCTCTCTCTCTCTCTCTCTCTCTCTCTCTCTCTCTGTCTGTCTCTCAAAAGTAAAAGCAACAATGGGTACAAAGACAAGTTAGTGTGTAATTTAGGAAATTGCATATATTATACATTCTGTCAAATATTTTTTTGCATCCTTATCTTACAGGGGGAATCTATTTTTTGAGAATCTTAAAATAGTACCTAGAAACCAAATTGTGTGTAGAATTTAAGAGCTCATTGAGGGCTTGAGAAATGGGTCAGCACTTAGAAGTATTACCTTTTTTTCAGAAGACCTGAATTTAATTTCTAGCGCCCATATAGATGGCTTATAGCCTACTGTAACTCCTTCTCCAAAGGTATTCAATGTTGACTTGCAGGGGTACTTGTACATATGTGAAATACACACATACACACACTCACACAAACAATACATTCATGAACAAAAAGACACACAGCACAATAATAATAATCATATTAAGAATAACCATATTCAACATGACATCATGTTGTCACACACACAATACATTCATGAACAAAAAGACACACAACACAATAATAATAATCTTATTAAGAACAACCATATTCAACATGACATTGTGTTGTCACAATACATGATTAAAAATTTTAGTTTTCAATTTTGTAAAGTCCTATAGTGCCCTGAGTATATTTATTACTGGAAAATGTTATAACCTCAGAACTTTTAGTTCTGTATAATAATCTATACAGCTAATTTGCTATATTTAACAGATGTAAAAATAATTTAGTTGCAGAGTTTATGAGGGAAAAAAACAAATAGCAGCATAATAATTCTTTCAATGGATATTCGCCTATGAAAACTTTATTTTTTCATTTTGCTAAGTGATGCTTGGAAGAATTAGCTTCAAATAACGAAAGAAATAGGTAATATTACATAAAGACACTAAATGTAGGTTAACATTTGAGTATCTTGTCCAGCCTTAATATGAGGGGATGTGCCAAACTTTATTGTTACTTGATATGGCATGTTCGTTTGTTATCCCTGGAGGCATTTTTTTTTCTGAAGGGAAATGGAGGAGGAAAGGTTTGGGGAGAGGGAAGTTAGTAGGGAGGGGCTTAAAAGAGAATAGGGAAGGGAGACTGTTGTCAGGATATAACATATGAGGAAAGAATAAATAAATAATATGATGTTGGAGTCCCTTCTGCATGCTGTGATTACGATTAATGAATAAAGAAACTGCCTTGCTCTGTTGATAGGGCAGAACATAGGTAGGTGGGGAGGACTGGACTGAATGATGGGAGAAAGAAGGGCAGGGTCAGAGAGATGCCATGATCTTCTTCCAGAGATAGATATGCTGAAACTTTGCTGGTAAGCCACGACCTTTTGGTGATACACAGATTAATAGAAATGGGTTAAATTAATATTTAAGAGTTAGCCAAATTTGAAGCTAGAGTGAATGGGTCAAGCTGTGATTTAATGAACACAGTGTCTGTGTGATTATTTCGGTTCTGGGCAGCGGAGACAAGCAACCAACTCCTTGCAACAATAATGAAAAAAGATTAGTATAGAAAATATAGTTGGAACCAAAATAAAATCACATCATTTATGTTCCCGTTTGATAACTTTCAGTTTCAATTCATGAATGTTAAAAATAAAGAGGGAAAAGATGGAAGCATGGTTGAGGGAAGATCATTTATTATTATTGTTATTATTATTATTATTATTATTTTGTGTGTTTTTTAAAGATAGGGTTTTTGTGTAGCTTTGGAGCCTGTTCTGGAACTAGTTCTTGTGGATCAGGCTGGCAATGAACTCACATAGATCTGCCTGCCTCTGCATCCTGAGTACTGGGATTAAAGGTTGTGCCACCACCGCCCGGCTGGAAAAGTCAATTATTATACTAATTCATTAAAGTTAAGTATTAAATTGTATAGTTCGTTGAAACTACAGTCTCACAATACGTGTCTCGGGGTTGCAGAGGTGCTTCAGTGGATAAAGTGTTTCCTTCTCAGTGCAGATTCCCTGGCTTTGGATCGTCACAATCTACTTTATGAGATTTGCATATCGGTGTTTCACCTGAGATCTGAGTGCTCTTAGATGATACAGGAGGAGGCTGAGGTTGTGCGATCCTTCCACCCTAACAGTTTGGTGGGCTCTAAGTTCAGCTTCAGTTAGAAACTCTATCTCAACAAACTAGGTGTGGTATGTAGTAGTCAACTGGGATGCTTGTTCTTCTGGTTGCTCCTTCCTGCTGTGCTGCTCAGTTGTAAATTTGAGATGTCTGCATTTTCAATGCAATCTTTTTGTGGATACCTATCCCTGTCCTGTTACAACATGCATTTGGCTTGGTTTTTGTCAGAAAATCCAATTTCTCCTTCCAATCTCTTCTATTAATATTTTGGTTGCATAAATAGATACCCATACACTCACAGTCTGTCGCTGCTGCCAAGTGTGGATAATCAATATCACCCTGAAGGAATCAAAATTACCTGGAAGGGGAAAGGATGTTAAAAGCAAAATAGCCTGGCATCAGACCAATTGAAAATAAGACAGAGAAAATTCATTCCATGATTCTAGATAATTCTTTCAAATGAGACAAGGATGTCAGAGATGAGTCATACTCACATCATAAAAAATATTCAGAAATCATGTTCAAACAGTATCACGAATGGGTAGGACCTCCTTAACCCTACCACTTTCAGGGCCTAGTCACTCTTTTCTATCTTCTTTATATTAATTCATATATAATTGCATTTTTTGTGCCTCACTATTATATTCCGTCTTTACAAAAGACAATTTCTAGATCAAAATATAGTCAACTCATTGCCTATAAGAAAGCCTCCATAAATATTACATTATTGCTTATGTGACAAAGTTCAACCTCTTTTACTCAATGCTAAAAGTGTTTGGATTTTGCCTTCCCTTAGCAGAAGACTGGCTGGAGTTTTATATTTAACTCCTCTTCTGATCTCTGTTTATTGGCATATGAATTGGTAACATTTCCAGAAATTTGATATTCAATTAATTTATTCCTGTTGCCCCAAGGTAAGGCTCAGTTTGATGGGAATGATTCCTTGTGCATTGAATAGTAACTGTTAAGTTACTATTGCCAATGAACCTTACCTCAGAACATCTAAATTGGTCACATTTCTCATATTAGAAGCAAAATACTTAACAAAAATATGTTAAGTGTAGATATTTTTTGGTTCATCATTTTAGGATTCCTCAGTCCACAACATGAAGGTGTTGAGGGCTCTTTATACTGTATGGAATAATGCGGCAGAATCTCTACATATCACGGCTCTACCTGAGTCAGGGACATGGCATGCCCTTGGTGAGTTCTTTCCATCCATTCTAAGTCGAATCTGAGAATTCCACAGCTTCCCCCAAACAGTCTAACCCTCTGCAAATCTAGCTCTCAAAAAGAAAAAGACAATATCTCCTGAGTAAATTGGGAGCATGGGGACCTTGGGAGAGGGTTGAATTGGAGGGGAGAGGTAGAGAGGAGAGTAGATAAAAATGTAGAGCTCAATAAAAATATTAATAAAAAAATATGCAAGTACATGGAAAACAGTGCACTTTCAAGGCACCACAACTACAGCTGGTGTTTCAACATACAAATCTGTACTGTACTCAGCTAATATTTATCCCTCAGAATTCCAATGGTAACTATAGCATATACAGGCCACTTCCAAAACTAACTTTGCATTGTTTACAGCAACAAGCAGTGCACAGAGTCAGTAAGCAAAGCGTTCTGTTAGTTTCTAAAGGGTGGGATGTTAGAAATGCAATTCTAAAAATTGGTTCATAAACAAAAAGAAATATCTCTTCATGAAAGAATATAATAGATTGCTCCGACACTTGTATAGTGTCAAGTTCCTTGTCTCCTTCTATCTTATTAACCTGAATCATGCCAGTCCAATTCACCAAGTCATACACAGATTCAGAAAAAAAAGAGACAAAGACTACAAAATTCCATTAAAGGAAAATAATTGAGCCTCATGTATTATTTTAAGTAAATCATCATATGCCAGAATTTAATTCATTTGCAAGAGAAACTGTGAACATACTATTTATTATGTGATGTCTTCTATTGTTCCTCAACAACGGCAGCTTCATCATTCTCTCCTTTCCTCCTTACAATATAGCTTGCTTTGTTTTGGGTACTCTAGTTTTTCCTGTATTTCCTGTCTTCTATTTTACGTCAATGAAATCTCTCTTATCTACCAGCTGTCCTTTAAACCTCCTTCTTTGAGTAAAGAGTAACAAAATAACCAACAGGAGAACATATCTAATTATATGGAACTTAAGGAATTGAACACTAAAGTTCATCGCAGTGCACACCCTTTTTTAGCAGATGACTTGCCACGCAGCTGCCAGGCTGAGTTCAGTTTCTTTCATTTTTGCTTTGTCCAGTGTGATAGTGAATACACGTGGGCAAAGAAATCTGTTTCATGTACCTACTTGTGCTAAGCTGCATAAAACAATGTACATATGCCGTTACAATAAATTGGTTGAAAAATTATACGATGTTTTATATTCAATATTTACTATAGGTACAATTACCTCTTAACCATGTAATTTCTTTCTGGTTTAATATAAGAAGTTACATGCATTATCTAAATATAAAACAGGATGAAATATTACTCCTCTTTCAGTGCTAATATTTCTGATGGCAATTTGGAGACACTGAATTTGACAAGCTTGGGCAGATTTGCCCACGGTCAAAGTAACTGTTGCCATGGTATTTCACTGTATGGTATCCTGATATGCTGTCTATTCTATTATTCTTGTGGAAGCTAAGTTATTTTTCAAAATATGAAGAAAAATGAAAGGACCTTGCCTTTGGAAGAGGATAAAAAAACAAGTATAGGAAATAGAAATTATTATTTTTTTAGAAATTTTGTACTGAGAAAACCTCCTTGGCAATATCTTGTGCAATGCAATCATGCACGCAGTCTCTCACACAGCCACCAAAACACACAGCAGCATCCAGATACATAGAGAGACATAAGCACAATTATCTAGGAAATAAAAACACCATGTGTTTAAATTATCTCATATTACTTCAAGTAATTATATGTAATATTTTTGGAAATTAGAATTGCCTTTTGAAACTCCAAATCTCTTTCACACATGTACACACATATACACACATATTCAAATTAACATGATCTTGTTTTTAAATATCTTATGGGTAACGTGGTAGTAATTAAATAAATCGTTAAGTAAATTACATGTAAAGTATTATGTTACTACATAGCCTATCACCCAAGTTTAAGAAATGTCATAATTCAGATATTCTCATAGTATCCATACTCAGATCAATAAACATAAAAATATGAGCACACCTTCAATCAAAATTCTACCACAGAGGAAATTAGTTCTGCACCAAAATTAAAAATGAATAGGTTTTGTTTACAAGCATAAATGGGGTTAAGAAGTATGTACACTTTGTGATTGGTTTATTTGCTAAGTCATATTATAAAATCAATTGATGGCTGATGTAGAGAGAGGAATCATTTATTGATTTGTTTCCCTGTGCAATGCTTTTGTTTTTTTTTAATCATGTCTTATCTGTAGTAGAATTTACATTTTAATTTAAGTGCATTTGATATGGTAGTTGGTATATGAAAATCAGATGTTCAGTGATTTTCTCTCTGTAACAGTGCTCTCTTCTCCTCACTCATAACCATAAAAATTAAAAGTATTTCCAAGATCAAAAAGTCTACTCATAATCAGATCAATTACATTTGAGTTTTACAAATAAATGCCAAAGTATTCTTCTGATAAATTCTTGGTAGATTTCTATATTCTTTATATCTTATGACTTTCATAAATATCGTGCTATTAAATTGTTATAGACTTCATCACACACACATATACTCATTGTCTCTTCTATTTCTCTTTCCATCACCTCTTTATTGTCTCTATTATCTATCTATCTCTCTATCTATCTAATCTATCTATCTAATCTATCTATCTTTCTGTCTATCTATCTATCTATCTATCTATCTATCTATCTATCTATCTATCTATCTATCTATC
>LOEQ01008047.1:37132-60312 GCA_001685075.1 Bramus lutescens
CACACACACACACACACACACACACACACACACACATTCTTTGTTGAGTATGTTTTCCATCTAGGTCCAAAGTAACTAGATTATAAGAAATGGATATGACAATCTGCAGGAGTAACTACCAAGCAGGTTTGTGGAGTAGGCATGCCAATTGCACACTCTGAAAAGTTCTTAGTTTTTTCCTAAAAAATATCCTCAGTTATTTTCTCAACATTTCCTGAAATTGGCATTTAATTAAATCTTATGGCAACTTCAACTTTCAAAAGGCAAATAACTAATAAACTGCTTGAGTTCTTTTAAGATATTTGGCAGCTAAGATATTTTCCTGGTTTACTTTTTTTAATGTTGAATTTAGAGCCATGACATTTAGATTCATAGTTTTGACTTTTTAGAAGACCCGTGTTTCCTGAGTATAAGTGTTTGAGATTGCATGTGATTTCTCTAGCTTCTTCATTTGGTCCTGCTTTTATTGAGACAAAGATTTTTGTAGCCCAGACTGGCTTTAAACTCATCGTGTAATGGCAAATGTCCTTGAACTTCTGGTACTACGTACAGAGAGCAGAAGTTAGAGGTATGTACTAGCGCATCTGGTTTTATATGGTACTGGGCAACAAATCAGGACTTTCGTGTGTTAGAGAAGTGTGATACTTCATGAGCTACATCCCCTTCCCAAAGTGTATTTTGACTTGACCTTTTCAAAAATCTACAAATAAGGGCATAGTCTTGGGCTCAGCACATTGTGGTTCCCTGTGTCTGAGCTTTCAGGCCCTGATGTACTGCAAGTCCTGGGGTCTTCAATCTTTTCCTAACTAGCTCCTCTGCAGTTTAGCTGTTTTTGCAGAATAATTTGGCTGCTTGCCCAACACAACACCAGTGTTACCAATTGGCCCAAGGTGGGAAGCACACAGCTGTTTAACTCTCTTTAATGAGCTTCCCTTTTTATGGTTTCCTGTTTCCTCACATCCTGGTTGCCTTAGTTTTCCAATGCCATTAAACACTCATTTTTGGTTTTGATTTATTTTTAAAAAAAAAAAAAAAACAAGGTTATAGTTGCTCTTTGAGAAATTTGCTACTCTACTCATCTACAAGTTAGTCCATTTTAGCTGGGACCAGAATTATCCACTAGTGGTTTGTCAATAATAATAATAACAACAACAACAACAACAATAATAATAATAATAATAAATTACTGCAGAGGTTTTGATTTATATCTTGTTTTCATTCTTGAGATTCCTTGTCATCTAATACAAATAAGAAGTCCTAAAAATATGATTTATTTTACTGTGACTGTTGCAAAAAAATCCCTTATCTTTCCATGTGGTCATACTGAGAGTCAGTAAGGAACTATTTGTTCAGGTTGACTGTATGACCAAGACTAACACTTAAATCAAAACACATAAATAATTACAGGGAAAAGCAAGATGCATAAAATACCAATTTCTCATTAGTAGAATGCTCAAAAATGTATTCAAAACAGATCTTTATATGACTACATTTATAACTGAGGAAATAAAGCATCTAGTACAATTTTGACATTGGACATACATCCCGATTTTCTGTATGTTTCATTTTTTGGCATGATTTATTTTTTTCTAGAGAAACATCTGTTACCCACCCTAAGGGCTATCCATCCAGTTGCATAGTTATAATTTTGAGACTATATTAAATAATTCAGATAGACATTTGAAATTTTTTATAATTACTATTATGCCACAAAATCAAGATATAATAAAACCTTATCAATGTACAGTTCTTTCTAACATCTTATATGATAGTTGTGATAATATATGAAATAAGCAAGCAAATATTATAATTTATGACAAAATATGCACTCTGGTTTTATTAAACAAGGATTTCTCTGTAGCCCAAGCTGGTCTAGAAATCACTTTTACATCCTCCTGATTCAGTGTGATTATAGATGTGAGTTACCATACCAGCTACTTATTCTTATATTGCAGAGAGGTATGACTCAGAATTTTGAGTAACATGAAAAAATAAAATATATGCAAAGTTAGCATTAAAAACAAAATCTTATTAATATGAAGGAACAGTGTACATGGGAAAATCAGTATAATATTGGTATGTGGTGAAATAATCATGCTTACAATTTTTTTTAAAAGGTCATGGCTAAAGAGCAGTCAGGGTTCCATGCCCTGTGGGAAGTCCAAGGTCCTCCCCCTCTATCGAGGTCTAGTAAGGTGAGCATCCAAACACACTAGGCTCCCACACAGCCAGTNAGGGGGCAGGAGGTGGAAATTTTTAATAATAATAATAATAAATAAATTAAAAAAAAGAAATTGAAAGGTCACCTCAATGGAGGAACATGCAACATAAAGTTGGAAGTGGCTGCAGAAAGGTTTTGAAGATGGGAATTGTTTTCATTACTGGCCAAAGAAACAAACTTCAGAATTCAGAAAAGCATGAACTGCTGGGAGGGTGTAATGGTAATACTTTAACAGCCTACATTCATTATGTAGGAAAGCTGCTTGTGTGTTACTGTGTGGGCCCCCATTTAAATGAATAATGCATTCTTATTTTCTAGGTTAAAACTACATTTACTAAGTTATTTTTAGCACTTAGGGATAGATTTTTATCATATTCTTGTATTATTTTAAAATGTAAGCATTTTCAGCTTATCAAACTCAAAACATTTTTTTAACCTCAGTTATATGTCCCTTTGGTTGTTTCTGTGATGTCTTTTCATTTTATGGAGTGAAGGTTTTCATAAACATCTTTTGAATTAAAAAAATGGTCGTGGCTATTTTTAAGTATTATGATGCATTTTATTAGTTCATCCAATGTTTTACTCTACTTATAAACACACAATATGTAAGCGGGCAGCAAATGCTATATGTCTGCTCTTTTTATTATTTGGGAGTGACACGATCTCTACCAAGATGACTCTAACAGAAAATCTGGGTTTATGGAAATGTTACTTTCTTACTATATATTGTTAGCAAAATACTACTAATCAAACTCAAAGACATCTAATATTAATTTCTACTATAAACAAGACACTTTTCTAAACTATTAATGTACCAATTTTTAAAACTTCCTTATTTATTTTAGCCTTAAATGTTGGCAACGTGTTGGGTCTTTTCTAATTTCCCCTCCCACATCATTAGTTAATTAGAACTAATGGTGGAACTATTGTATTGAATAGATTCCAGTCCTAAAGAAAGTTTTAAGGAGAACTGCAAACGCATCAAGGAATGAGGAGACAAGAGTTAATGCTGCTAGAATATCTGTCAACTGCACACTTCTCACTACTCAATGCAATGTGTACACCAAGACAAAGAGTGTATAGTAAACCGAGACACTTTGTCTACTAAAATTAATTAAAGATTTGCATTTTCTTAAATCTTTCTGGTACTTTCTGTCCAAAATGATCATATATTATTCTTTCAAATCAAGATGGCTTGGTAAACTCATCAATGCACAGTTAAGTATCAAATAAACTAAAAGGGGTTTATCTGGTCATGCTTGTTTTAGCTACTACTTGTTATGAGTCTCTGTGGTGACAGTGTTCCAGCTTTATTCAGCAACATTTCGGAAACAGAAGCTAAGATTATTTAGGATTTCTTAATAACATGGAGCACAAAATTATGATATTCTCAAATTTTTAAATTGGGAACACAGGATTGAAGCACTTCTTCAATATGTTAAAATAAAGATTAGCATGACAATTATGGTGCTAAAATAAAAAGTACACAAGTAATCATAAGATATATTTTAAGTTTGACAACATGAAACTAAGCAAATATAATCTCTACAGCATTTAATATCTTACATTATCAAGAAAAGATAAACATTTGATTATTTTGCAATTAAAAATTAGGAAGCTTGTAAATTCTACCTTGCCTAAATTTTATTCTGTGTATCATAAAGAGCTAACATAATAACTCTATGTCGTTTCCTTCTAAGTGTGCTTACAGGCATCTTAAGTTCTGAATTCTAGTATTCTATCTTTCTGTTTGTGTTAATTTTGTTGTGTACCCTAAATAAATTTTAATCATTAATTTGTCTAATTTACCTATAATGACATAGAAAGGTAATCTCAACTATTCAACTCTCTCCTTTAGAATGAGAAAGTACAATCTAATTTAGTGTAGGTGTCATCGAGCCCAGAGAAAACAAATTACATCAGAGTGAGAAGTGTAATTACTTAACAAATAAATGGCCCTCAACTGACAGAGTAGGTATCTAAGAATTGTCTCTTACAGAACATCAATTACGGATAAGTTGAGTGAAATACAGCTTCTAGCTTTAAAGAGACTGCATCCAGAATAGAAGGAAGGCACTTTATTTAAGCTCACATTTTAATCAATTTATTCCATTAAATAAAAATCATGCATATTCCTAAATGGATAAAGATTCCTTAATATTTTTCTCAATCTTGTCTTTAAATGTTATGTATAATTAGGAGATAGTAATTTGCCTTTCTTTTTTAAGGCTAGAAAGTGCATTGTTTAAAATTGCGTTGAGAATTGGTTAAATTAAAGACCTCAGTTTAAATACCTCTGTGTAGACATAGGCCAGTGATTAATAGTTGCCATAGGTATAATGAGATGGAGGAGAATCTCATAGGCAAATGTAAAAGTGTTTATTACACTCAAATGAATATTAATAAAAATCATGATCATATACTAATGCATCATTTTAACCACCCAGAACTTAGGTTTCAGATGAATTTCATCAAAAATAATTTAACCTGAAGCTTGTTCTTTCTTTAAAAGTAAGCAGATTTATGAAATAAGTGTACTTATGCATGACATATACAGTCAAAGTATAAAGATTTAATTAGAAAGAATATGAAGAAAATATCAACAATGATTTAGATATAAAAAGTAAGAACATCTACCTTTATATAGAGAAGAAACAGAAAACAGAACCCCAATTTCATTGATCTTTTATAACCATTGCATAATAGAATTTTACTTTATATTTTTAGTTTATTTCTGTGTGTTTTACTGTGTTGTGTGTACATGGATCTGTGTATGTCTGTTCACATGTTTATAGACTCTTGCCTGTATATGGATGGGATGCATGTGCATGTGTGTGAACATGCCTGTGCAGGGTTGAATTTAATGTTCAACTAGCCAGACTGTGCACTGGATACTCAGTGTCTACCTCTTGAATGTTGGCATTACAAATAGGATGTCATGTCATACTACATTAACAGGGTTAATCGGTCCTCTTTCTTGCCATAGCAAGTTCTTTATCCATAGAGGTGTTTCACTAGTCCCCAATTACCTTTTGTAACTTAAAACTGAAAAGATCTTTTGAAAGAAGGAAATGACAATACACTCTAAATGTTCCAAATGATAATTTGACAGATTAAATTGCCGTACCAAAGTACTCTGATTAAACAAATTATCTAACAATATGAAGAAAGTTTATTCATTTATATAAATTGATATAAAATCAATCCACTGTGCTTATAAAAAAACATTATATCTAGCCTCCATAACTTCATCTTTAATTTAATTATACTTTGAATCCTACAAGTAATGAAAGACATTACTTTCAGCTTTGTGAATTGCTACTCACATTTTAAGTTGTATTTCAGGAATTGACCATACTTTCTTAAATGTTCAACTATTTTGTACTACTGTGATACCTAATCAAAAATCTCAAGACATTTGTTGCACTGAATATTTATTATGGGCACTCTATATTGCTTCTGGAATATCACTTTAGAGGAGGCTTGTTATAGTGTTATAGCTCCAGAATGCCTAATACTGTTCTGAATATCTGTAAGACTAATCTACTGAATGAAACAACATTTTGCTGGTACACAGCTTTGCAAGCAAATCCTGTGCTTCAGGCTCATAAAAGCCTCCTTACCGCTGCAAATTTGAGTGATTCTTGAGAAGATAGGAGAAACAACATTTTGCCTCATTAGGTGATTCACAGCAAAGCAACTGTGAAAACTCATGGACTTTGGAAAACACAATGCATTCACTCCACTATGATTTTTGTCTTGATCCAAAAATACAAGATGAAAATAGAATCCAATGTATGAAAAATATTACAAATCATAACTTATTATTTGCTAGCTCTTTCAACTCTTGGCAATTTATAATTTGTACCCTTTGCATAAAAGTCAAATACATACTCTGTGTGTCCATATGATGTGTCTTCCTGACTCCTGATTGTCTCACTCCCATAAAAAAAGAGAGAATAATAATTTTAAAGGTTCTATATATGGCAACTTACTTATATCTATGGTCACATTTTAAAAATAGGGTTATTACTATCTCTAATGAATACCTAACACATTTGAAGTGCACAAATATGATACAATTAATAAACAATACAAAATTTCAGTCTAAGTCTGTGAATGAAATAGATAGTACATACACACTCCATAGACGCAGATCTCTTGTTGGTCAATGAATTTTCTTAACCAGACCTTGAAACTTTCATAATTTGTTTTATGCCATGGTTGGCTTTGGATCTTAACACTATTTCTTCTGTTCATATCTTTTTTGGTAGCATTATTCTAGAGCAACATTTTAATACACTCAGTTCCCCCAAGAATTCCACCCCAAATTCACAATGCTTAGTGAAATATTAGTTTTTTCCCAAAGGAAATTTCACACTATGGGTAGAAGCAATAAGCAAAACTCACATATACTGACCGCTGAATGATTTATTGCAGGAAAGTATAACAACTTTCTGATGTAAGGCTGTCTGTAGTTAGTTTAAAAAATAAAAATTTTAAAATACTAGATAGACTATCTGAGGTCCTAGAATTAAGCCACAATATTTAAAAAATATGCTAGGCTTTTTTTTAAAAGCCTTAAGATTAAAAACAAAGGAAGGGGAGAAGAGAATGTAGAGGTCAATAAAAATCAATAAAAATTTTTAAAAAAGACATTTTGAACCAGAACTTCTAAGCCTCTATGATTCACTAAACTTTCACTACATTTGGCCACCTTATTTAACAACACTTTGTCTGTCTTTTATGCCTGAAAATATTCTCATTTTGGTACTCAGAAACTTTTTCACATTAGAGAGATATTCTTATTTTCTTCATAAACAATATTCCCAGAAAAATGAAATTCAAAGAAATAAGTGAGCTAACTAAACCTCACTGAAGTAATTTGTATTGGCTGCACATCACACATTCTTGATCCCTCTGCAGTGAAACGGGAATGTACACAAGCCTTGGATTAGCTCCAGTGTCCACAGCAGAGAAAAGAAGTTGAAACTGATCTTATTGTGGATTTGCCAAGGAATGGGGATGTTTTAGGTACAACATCTTCAGCAATGCATTCATGAGCATCATTTTTTTTGTTGTAATATGTCAAGCCAATTGACACATTTTAAAGAGATAGAGGCTTGAGTAACAAAGAATGACCATGCTTCCAAATGTTTGATCACTGATACGATTCCAAGCTAAGCCAAGGATAAGTACCTCAATGATTAACATTAATTTATAGGCCATATTTATAGTTCTATTGCTCTATATGATAAAAAATCTTCTGCAGTGGCAGGCTGATACAGTCACACTCCTCAATCAAATTAAGTAACTAAATACACGCTCCAATAGCCATTCAGTGTTCACCTATGTTTTTCATTCTAAACTTTTTCCATAGAGGACTTCATCTAATGTTCCCATACTGGATGAGCATTTAGTAGAAGTATACAACCAATAATCCATTCTGTCTAACACACCACCAACTGGATATTTCAGTAACAAACTTTGCAAGCCTCCTTTAAATATCAGTGGGAATTGTGGCTAACAACAAAGAGAGTGGGAAGATTTTTTACAAGTGAATATGTTTTCTATTGGGATAGTATACGACTTAGCATTTAGCTTCAAAAGTGGAGAAACAGAAAATGAATACAATGTAGTCTATCTACCAGTTCCTACTAATATGCTGGTTACCATCAGCAGAGAAGGTTATACACAAACACAGGAACATCCCTTAATTTTCAGCTTCTCTTTGGGGGCCCACAGATGTGGGTCCACTCCACCTTGACTAAAGGTCAGAGAATTTGAGCCTACTCTTGCTCTTCAAAGTAATTGACAACAGATCTGTCTTAAGGTGTGGCTAGAAACAAGATATCTTGACTTTTGGTGTGGTTACTTGGTATTTTGATTAAGATGGCCCAAAGAGGTGTATCTGTTGTACCTTGACCAAAGTTTAGAGAATTCATTCCTATTCCTGCTTCTTCATTTAAAACCAGGAAATTAGAATCAGGGAGTGGCTGTCTACAGAATACTTGATCTAAGTTTTATTCACTGCATATCCTATCCAAAACATCTGAATGCTTAACCCAGGAAATAGTGGCTTGATGTCTCAAGAATCGAAGCAAGTGTTGTCCTGGTTGTCCTTTGTGTTGTGTTAAAGCTGTCTTTTGCTTTGTTCCCCCCTTTTACATTGGGGTATATAATCATATGGAAAATAGACGTGGGTTTATTCAGTATTCAATGTTCACTGGATTACCCTCCTGTTCTTTCCTTATGTCTCTGTATTTCTTTTGTACCTCTGTTTCTTCTACATAATTTATCCAATACACATGCCTCTACCCTGGAATGTATGAACCCCAGTTGAGACTGGACCCCGACACTTCCTCATCCCATCTCTTATTTATTTCAGCTCCTTTCATTCAAGTGAAAGATCCTTTTCTGATAACAGTGTGAAACAAATAGTGGGGATTTTTGGTAAATGATATTCCAACAGCTTCACATTTCACGGAAATAGAAAATATTTTGTTGTTTATCCCTTAATACAATTATACTACTTTTATTTCCTCTATGTATTCAAAAGAGAGTTGTATTCTACACAGCTATCCACAATCAACTCTTTCATTTTTTTAGTTTATTTTATAGGTGGCCGTCAAATGTTTCAAAGTTTCACCCAAGACAATAGAATTATAATAGCATCAGTTATTTAATAAAATAGTCTTTTGAAAAATACTTTATTTAAGTTCATAAGAAAAATATTGACAGAATGCTTTTATCATCAGAGGGTAAATTTGGCAGTAAAGATACAATCATCTTCAGAAGCAGTTTTTCGATGAGGAAGAACATGATGAGCATATGGTATCTCTACTATTAGGAGAATCAGTGGAATTGAAACCCTGGGTTTTCTTTTTCTACTCTTGTATCTTGCTAGTGTCTCAAACAATTTAAGCAAGTTGTGTGCCAGAAAACGACATAGATCTTGCCAATGGCCCTTATAGCTTTCATCTCCAGGATACAGAGCAAACTGAGTAAATAGATCAGAGATGACAGGTAAATACTGCTATATAAATGTAAAACCAAAGATTCTACACATTCTACACATTAAATATGTGGGGGGTGTCAAACAATCCAGAAAAAATATAGAGTAGAAGGTGATTCTGAGTAATACACACACACACACACACACACACACACACACACACACACACTGAAACTATTGAGAAACCTGAACAGCAACAAATACTCAAGAGTAACACATCTAGAGGCCTTAAATAATATAGGTGCATGGTGTGGCATCTGGCATTGTCAACCTAGTAGTCTGTAATCTACATTCCCCCAGAGTCCTATACCCTTCTGCATTTAAAGTCTGCCATATACTGCTTTGGAGAAAATTTTACCAATGTAGAATAAAGAAAAGAAGACATTGAATGATGAGAGAATCTCAAAAGTACAATAAATAAATAAATGAAAAGTCAGTAAACCTTCCATATCTGAGCCACCATTCTTTCTCAAATCAATCTGTTTATATTAGCTGAAATATTGAGATTGATGCTTATCAATCCATGTGGAATAGTGCTGAGGCAAAATTACATCTGAAAATCTAAGTATCAATGAACTGGGTTGACATCTCTATGTATATGGACTACAAAATACCTTGGCTGTTCTAGGTTTACTGTACATCCCAACAGTTAAGATACTAACTTTTTGTTACTTTTGTTAGACAAATTATTACCTTTAGCAATTGTCATCATAAAACTTCCATTGAACTCTGAGGATGACTAAACCATAAAAATACAAAATTACAAAAATTAATAGGAATTTCACTTTCATCCTTTCTTTTCTTTTTCTTTTCAAACTGCAGATTGTTGTTTAATGTAAAGAAGATTACAACCATATAAGTAAGTTTCACAATGTATCAATGTGTGCTGTTGTATTTGTGATAAATAATGTACTAACACGACTGTTACTTTTTTTGGCTGTCTCATATAGACTAAGAATATTCCTGATATTATAAGATAGCAAACTCTCTTCCTAACTGTTGGTTTACATGTCACTAAGGAGATACAGAAATCCGTGTCCTGTGCTCCTTGTTACAAGGACAATGTTCTAAGTGAGTTTTGTATATAAATAAATGTAGGTAACATCATTATAAGGGAAGCACACTCTGTAATTCTCTCAGAATGCATGCTGCCTTAATGATCATTTCACACAGGTGCAAAGCAATCATACGCAGAAACACTCAATAGATTGGCAAAATGTATCTGTTTCCAAAATTACAAAATTTATTTGATGAAACGATACCTCTTCTCCTGAGAATTTCCTAGCATAAAGCAATATCCTGAAAGTTTTAGACATACATCATCACGGCAATGATTCACAAGGAAGATGAATTTCCAGAGGGAAATAATATTTTCAAAATTAGTGGTTACTGATAAAGGGAGTCTCCAGAAGGCATGGAAGTTGCATGCTAACATTTTAGTCTGTGCTCTTGAGCACTGGGAAGCTTTAAAGGCCAAAAACGTGCTTCTTTCTTCTTGGTTATCAGGGGATACAGATTTAATTTTCATCAGGTTACATAGAATAATACCTTTCTGAAATGACTTGCTGACTATAAATGCAAGGGGGTGGTGCTTTTAGCTTTATTAAAAAGTACAAAATACACTTAAAGACGCTAGATACAAAGTACAGAAACCATGATAAGATTTTTTTTCTCTTTGTCTGTCTGAAAAACTATCAGTAATATACATCTGCTGGGAGGTCACTGAGTAGGGAACATGATAAGAAGACAGGGTAACATTCCATGAATCTCACCAGGGACAGATAACAAGATATTCTCTCTTGAATAAATAGCAGTAACAACTAATCAAAATTTGGTCAAATTAAGATTATAAATTTTGAGAATCTGCTAGAGTTAGATGTAAACAATCTCTCTTTTTTGGATGCAATAATTGCTAATGTTTCATTATGAAAAAGACTTCTGCAGTCTCCATGTCAGGTGAACAAGATTCTTCATTTTTATTTAACAAAATTATTTTTAATACAATGTAAATATTTGACACTATCTTAAGAATTTGGCTTCAATGGAGAAATACTTTATTTTCTCTAAAGAAAGGACATGTTGTAATGTAGGCATGCTTGATCTTTGTGCTATTTTTATGTAT
Organism: Bramus lutescens; assembly: GCA_001685075.1. Classification (NCBI taxonomy): domain Eukaryota; kingdom Metazoa; phylum Chordata; class Mammalia; order Rodentia; family Cricetidae; genus Bramus; species Bramus lutescens. The sequence goes on from LOEQ01008047.1 coordinate 48,491, forward strand.
AATAATCTGTCATTTGGTGAAATTCTTAAACCACTATGTTCACAATGACTAAGGTAGCTTGGTTGTGTCTTTTTGTCCTTGTTTGCATGCATCAAATATTACCCTTTTAGAACCATTCAGTTCCTTCTCACTTCAATGATATCATTTCATTAGCATATGTTTTCTATACAACATTTTCAGCCTTTGTTAATTAAGTAAAATATTATGCATGTATTTGTGTCCCTTTAATGTTCCTTTAAGATAAGTCTATGTTGGCCAGGAAACTTTTTCATTATCATCTATTTTTTCATTATATTATTTTATGCATAATTAAACTTTTATAAAACACATACTCTAAAATAAACATGCTTTATTGTCACTTGTAAGTATTATCTGATAGTGAATCGAAAAATGATAAAAAAAATTACATTTGCACTGTCTTTTTCAATTTACCATGAGATCACCTGTGTGTTTTGTCATTTGTCTCTTCAGTTTCCCCACCTTCTAGTGTGGATCTTTTTATCTTAGAGTTCCCCTATCAATACCATTTTTTTAGACACTTGATAAGAGCAAATTGTCTTAAGCTTCATCTATCTAAAAAACTCATTATCTTATCTCCATTTTAAAGAATAATTTTCTTGATACAGACTTTGTTACTGACTGTTTTTCTCTGTGGACATTTTATTCCAGTACATTCTGCATTCTCTTTACTCTTTCAAGAGAGAAGCTAATATTTGAACTTGGTGAAGTTCCATTAGCTTTCCTTTTGTGGCTTTCAAAGTTTCTTAGCAGTCGCTGGTTTCACTAAAATGTGTCAGTAAATAAATTTTTAAAAATACATCCTATTTATCTTCTGAGTGCTTAGTATGTTTTAAAATATTTTGACAGATTTTTTTCAATCAGGAGTTGAATTTGTTCTTAATCACATTTCTTTTTTCTTTTGCCTCTATTTCTAGTAAAATTCTGAATCTCTTACTCTGTGGATTTTTATCCTCTTTGTGAAATGCTCTAAGACCCTATTGCTCTGTTAATTTTAATTACACTATTAGGTGGTCATACACTATTTTTTCTTAGTTAATATTTTAGCTTTGCAACAAAGTACTTTAGGTGGTGATTCTGGATTCTAGCCTTCCACCAAGGTACTGCAGGATAATATTATCTATTCATTATTGTGTTAAATTTATTTTTGAACTGTGTTAATAACAATGTGCTCCCATTGAGGACTCTGTTCCATGTGGGTTTTTCTTTTTCTTTCCTTTAGGCTTCCAAGTGTCCTCTCTATATGAGTATTGAGTCGTGGGTAACTACTGACTAACCAGAACGTCTTTAAACACACCAATGCAATCAGTTTCTGCACATGGTGAAGATATGGTCAGAAATCAGTGTGTTCAGCCTGTTTGCTTTTCTGCTTGGTTTCTAATGTTGTCAAATAAATGATGGAATTGATTGTCTGTAGTTCACATTACCAATATATTGATAATAAACTTATTTGTTGTGGTATATTTATTATTTGATTTTTTATTAAGTGGCATATCAATATTTGGCACAGTTTCTTTTTGTAACAATATTTCTTTCTCCTCCTGATTGTCTTCTGCTTGTGACTTTGTATAATATTAATTGATGATATACCTTTAAAAAACACAAATTTCATTGTGATATTTTCATTTTGTTTATTTCATTTCCACTGCGCTGATAAAATGATTTGACAAAAATAAACTTGGGTGAGAATGGGTTTCTTTGCAATCTCAATTTCAGGCTATATTCTGGGAAAGCAAGGTGACAAGGATTTCAAGCATCACCTCACATCCACAGCCAGGAACCAAGAGAACAAGATGCATGTGTATGTAAGCTACTTTGCTCTTCTACAGTCTAGGGCCTAAAACCACCTTCTCTCAGGCAAGAACTTCTCTTATCACTTAAGGCACTCAAGGCAATCTCACACAAACATTCCTACAGGTCAAATGATATGCACAATCTTACCCTGAGACTCTCTTCTCAGCCGGTTCTTCCCTGAAATTGTCAATCCTAAATAGCCATCACTTTGCTCATATTTACCCCCATTTTCCTCTCATCTGTCTATCCATTTTTCTTGATCAAATAGTTTCATTTCTGTTCCATGTCATTGTCATTTGTGAATGTGTTAGTATGTAAAATCTACTCCCTCACATGACAGAAAGCATAATATTCTCCATGTTCCATCAGTTTCTTGTGAATGTCTTGATTTCACTTTTAGCCATGGCTAAATGAAATCCCATTCTCCACATAAGGCACAGCTTCTTCTTTATTTATCTCTTAGTGGACTTGGAGGATTTCATTAGCTTGCTTGTATGAACAGTGGCATAAGAAACATGGAAACTCAGCTCTGGAGTTTGCGGACCAGGATCCCTTCTAGTGGATCGCTGTTTTCAAGGTGCCCTGTACAAACCTTCCACAGAGTCTTGAAGAATATCACAAAGCTGTCCTCTAAAATTTCCACTCTTTCTTGCATCTGTGTTCTCAGATAATATTGCCTTTTTTAGAGTGGTTTTTAAAAGCTAAAAACATAGATATCACTGTAACTTTCCATAAGTACATTGGTAATATTTTTCTTTTTATTTTCCTGTGTTGCTGTATAGATCCATCTGTACTTACATAAATAAAAAGGCCAAGGTGATCTCTATAATCTTATGTTCAATTTGAGGAGACTAAAATTTTAGTTAGAAAATATTCATTTAGAAAAACTATTCAGAAAGTGTTAAGGTCTAGTTTTAACCATTTGTGTGTTTCGTGTGTGTGTGTGTGTGTGTGTGTGTGTGTATGACACTTGTGTGTGTATTCTTGGAAGCCAGAAGTGGGTATGAGATCCACTGATGCTAATGTCATAAATGGTTGAAAGTACCCAGACATGGACTTTGAAAAGGGCACCCAGGTCCTCTGCAAAAGGAGCCAGTGTTCTTAACAATGAGTCTTCTCTCCAGCCCCAGAAAACCCACTTCTTTTTCAGCTAAAAGCTGAAATGTAAATTAGCATTCTTTCTTGCCAATATTTTTGTCAATTTCATATTAGTATTTATTATTTCTTTAGTGTTATTTCACATGTTTCCCCCTTCTAATTAATCTTTTAAACAGAACTTAGAAATCTCATATGAAGCACATTTAAACACTACATATACCCAGATGGCCACTATTTCTTTAAGATTTGATATGCACTATCCAAAGGCTTTTCTCTGACAGCTGATTGAAGGGAAATCTTCTGGACCTGGTCGTAGCTACTGTCTATGCAGCGACAGTTCAGTAAACACATTCTGACTGAGCCGGACAAACTCTGTTCAACTCTGTGCACCTGTCTCTTCTTTTCTCTTCACTTTACAATTCATTTTGAAGGCCTTCATTTCTCTTGTTGACCCTTCACAGACTGTGTGAGGTTATTTTGTTGTTGCTTTTGTTTTTTTTAAACTTGCTTTGAGGCTGTGCAGGAGAAGTAGGATCATATTAATGATCTGAATTAGCTGAGAAACTAACTTTCATCAACTTTCCTTCATTCTATGACACGTGGAAGACACTGGGATGCTAATACTAATTAGGATAATCAGTGAAACAGAAGAGATGTTTGAGCAATGCCAATATTCACAGACAAGTAAACTGAAAATATACTTAAGGACAGAGGAGTTGGTTCAAAGGATAAAGAGATTGTCCCACAAGCATGTCTTGATTCTAGACTCAGGTAAAAGCAAACTAGGTATTGCTTCTGACTACAACCCCAGCACCCCAGAGGTAGACACAGGAATAAGCTGGGAAAACTGATTAGCTAGACTAGAAAAAATCTTTCAATTGTAGGACCATACCCCTCCTAAATAGTGATGGAGGAAAACACCTAGAACCAATTTCCCATCTCTACATGGGCATGTGTACACACACACACATACACATGCACACACATACACACGTACACAAACACATAAAATGAACACACATCTACAAAAGCTCACCACATAATATGCATGTCATGACACATATTACACTCATGAAATAAAGTTAATGAGTTCATACTCAGGATTTTTTGAGTTTGTATCTTGACTGATCTCTCAGGATTGGAAGGGAAGGGGGGTGTAGGGGAGCAGGAGGGAAGTGGGAGGAGGGAAGTGGAAATTTTATTGGTATTATTTATAATGTAATAAAAATTAAAAATTCTACTGATTTACATAGATCTATAGATCTTTTTAAGATAGTTCACACGAAATGTATGTATACATATAGTTCTTAATTATTTATTCTGGCAACTAAACTTTAATGTTGGTAGAATTCCGAGGAGAAGGAGGAAGTTGATGGAGGCAGGAGAGGAGAAATGTGAAAACAACTAAATTTAGAGACAGGGAAGGAAGGAAGGATGTATATTCTTTATAGGGAGAAAGAATTTTACCAATAAAGGATGTCTTAAACTCTGAATATAAATGAGATTTACTATTCACCACTAGGTTTAGGTCTATAATTGCACATGAATATCATATAAGCATGGGGCTTTGCAAATATTCAAAACCAATACTATGTAAGGACATGATTTGATCTATGACAAGTCTTACTTTGTATAATTTGATAATAGTTCTCTATTATTTGTTGTAGGACAAAAATTTGACCTTTTTAAATCTACAATAAACAGCAATTTAGAAAATTCCAAAGAATAAGATATGGTTATCCGTATTGGGAATATATAATAAGAGATTTCTCTGTGTTCACCTCCCAATAAGACTGAATCTTTTTATTCTCTTTGTGTAATAAGTTAAGGACTGTAAATATACTCATTAATAAGAAACAGGTTTTTATCTTGAATTAAAAACCTTAAGCAGAGTTCCACTTTAAAATGCAATATATAAATAGCCTTTAAAAATGTATCAGGTTTTAGGCACCATCTTAAACAATTGTGTACTTCTATTTTTTCTTTTGTTTCTCAATTAAATAAATTAAATGACATTAAAGCTAACATCCCTGAAAACAGAAAATCGTAATTAGAGAACTTTTTGGTTAATATAATCCAACATTCAATGTAAACCCTTTTGCGTTTTGTAGCATCTTTTATTGTTCTGTTTCATTTGAGGCCCAAACAAGAAATTGAGAATTGAGCAAATAAATGGTAAAAAAAAAAATTTAAACAAGTCAATAAGTCTGTGGCCAAAAGACCATTTAAAATGCACTTACAACTGTCCCACAAATGGGCCTAACACTATGAAAGAAAGTCAATAAGTAATAAATACTTCTTTCTTCTGTTTTCTGTTGACAACAGAACTTAGCAATGTTGCTCATGACAATTGCCTCTGTGTGTGAGATTTACCAGGTCTGTTGATAGAATATAGGTCTCAATAGCTACTGTCATCACTGCTCTTATTAAACCAACCTTGAAAGGGAAATAGGTAATACAAATACATGTATTATACAGATCAAATTGTAAGTAGAAGTGTAAAAGAGTCATATTAACTACAATATAGATATGCAGTCCTTAAATAATTTATAAACACATAAATTTCCCCTATGAACATAATAGCTATAAAGCTAAAACATTAAGTTTGTAATTGTGTTAATAAATAATAAAAAACACCTCAATTTCCCTGCCAATAATTAGCATGATTTCATAGCTGACATCTCTAAGCAACTTTGTCCTGTAGGTTAGAGATGTAAAATTATGAAAAATTATTATTGTCAAATTTCTTACAAACTACTATAGTCAATGAAACATAGTTTCATTCTTCTGTATACATGAATTAACAACTATTTTATGACAAATAGCAATTGTCATAAACATCACTGTGATTGGTAAGGCTATATTATTTTTAATAATATTGACATAACACTGCGTAAGTACTCCTTTGTGATCTATGTTTTTTTAATGGCTTCATGTTAATATGCCACACCCAATTGAAATAGTGTGTTTAGAGGAACATATAAATACATGCTTATTGGAACATTTTCTATGTCAGCTATAAAATTAACATATTTTAACATAAAAACAGATTGAGAGAACCCACCAGTAAAGTTCCCAACCCCATGGTTTCTCTTAGAGGAATATGGCTGGTTATCATGTACTGCTCCACTCCAGAGGAAATTGACTTAAACAGTGAAATTAAGTGCTTAAAGAAGGAAAAGTATTGAATAATTACAAGTTTAATTAGTAAAATATGTAAATATAGGTCTTTCATATTCTAAAACTGTCAGCTCTCAACTAACTTAATTTCTTGATTGGGCTTAGAAATTAATTAGGTTGTAGTTTTCCTTAGCAAGCTTCATTTGCACATTGAATAGCATTATGATGTATCTGATATTAAATATTATTTATGAGAGGAATACTATTTCCACAAGGATATATAAATGATGGATGTGTTAATATCTATGGTAGTGAAGAAATAACTTCATACTTCTAAGTATAATTTTCTTGGATACCCTGCATCTAAGAGTAGAATTATCAAGTAAAATGTCATGCATAGAAGAAAAACTGCATCATTCTCCTCATGTGCTTCCTTCAAATTTCCTTTAATGTTCTTTTCTGTAATTATGCAATAATAGAAACTGAATGTCAAATAACTAAAATATAAATATGAGATATCTCCAATATTTTGAGATGCAATGCTTTACTAAATTAAAAATTATTTAAAAATTGAAGACAAGTACAAAGTACATAGATATAAGAAAGGAAATAGATAACTTTTGTATGTATTCATATTTACTAACATACATGTACCACACTTGCACATTTACATGATGTGTGTATATATATATATGTGTGTGCGTGTGTATGTGTGTGTGCATATACTTGTGAGTACATGACCTATATAGTATATATAGCATATATACCCTATATGTAATACATATATAGCATATACTCACATGTATATATGTATATGGTTACTCATGTACCACATTTGTAAATATGTGTATGTATTACTCATATGTGTATGTTCTATGTGAATATGTCACCTACTCACATGTATATATGTATGTTTAACATGTATACACACATACGTGTTACATGTATATATGAATGTTCAACGTGTATCATACATATATGCACGTACCACATATATATGCACATATATGTGTGTGTGTATATACATGCACATATACATGTGAGTGGATAATATATACAGACTATATATTATATTTATTATATAGTGTATAATTATATTGTATGAAATATATATTCATATATACATGCAACGCAGTTGCACACTTGCAGGTATACACACATACACTATATATATATATATACACATACATATACACTCATACATGCATACGCACTTACGATAGGATGTGGCCTCTATTTATATATATATTTGGTAGTTATAAATCAAGTGAATACAGAGCTCATCACCAACTTTATCATGTTATATTTAGCTTTCTATTTATTTTCCCCACCTATTTTTTATCTTGATGTCCAAATGTAGATCCACATCTGAACCCTTTTCTTATGTGTCACATAGTGACTGTTTATCAGAAACTCTTGGACAACATGTAGAACTATAGGTTCTACACAGGGATTTCAGCTTATCTGTTCTGTAGTGAGAACAAATATATCCATATACATTAAACATAAAATATGTAAGAGAAGAATTAAAGTTCCAGAGAAGAATGAAGAGCTAATATCCTCTGACTCAGGAAAGACTGAAACATGACATCACTGACTTTTCTGTCCTGTAAGACCCAGACACTTTTCTGTCCTGTAAGACCCAGACACAGATTTGGAGAAGCATATAATTTAGAAAGGCCAACTGATACATCCTAGAAAACTTGCTCTTTTAGACAATACTATTCCAGTGTATCCAAACAATAGTGAACAATTAAAGCAAATAAGAAAAGAAAGTGTAGTCACATCTCTCTGCTGTAAAAAGATGAGAATTCTCAAAAAGGATGGTTGGTGGTATTGTTTTTGGGTGCTTTTTTTAGTTTTCTTTTCTTTTGTTTTCCAGAAAAGAAGTTGCAATGAGTTAAGTAAAAGGAGGAGGCTGTCCTGATGAAGATGACCCTGAGGTCATCATGAAGTGAAGCATGACATTTAGAAAAAGGACTCTTATTTAGAAGATGAGTCAAGTTGATATTACCACCAAGAACAACTTGATCCCCTTCCACTAATGGCTAAATAAGACTTTAGAGCAATGCATATTACAAGTCTACAGTATGAAGAAGAGGCAATGTTTGTAGGGAAACATCTCTGTCTCTATTTTGTTCTTATTGGGGGTTAAGAAGTTGTTGTTTAGAAGAATTCAGAAAGAATTTTTATTGATTTATATTGAGCTCTACATTTTTCTCTGTTCCCCTCCCTGCCTCTCTCCTCCCCTTCAACCCTCTGAAAGATTTCCCCAATATTTTCTTTGGCCGAACTGAACAGCCCTACACAAAGGGTGACAGCTACTTCTCCACTGGTACAGATGGTCCTAATTAACTAAATTATGCCTTTAACTAGGCAAATGAACTAGAGGGAGCTTGAAAACTTTGTATTTAAGCTTCTGGTGTAACTTCATAATGTTAACAACAGGTTGTATTGCAGTAGTTTTCTAGTTTGAAAATTATTTTTCATTAAATCAACTGTCATCTCTTATGAAGTCTGTAAATTGGTCAACATGCTCTGAAATAGCATTCTGAATTATCACCAAAAAAGGAGGAACCTCTTTGTAACCCTATCATTAATTCAATGATAGTTTCTTGTAACTTTGTCTAAACTCATTGGTACTTTAATATAACTGGGAGATTTAATTTCTATTTGACAGGTTCAAGTAGATACACATTCTTCTATTTTAAAGTCTCACTGCAATGGGTCATATATCCTGACATGCTTAGTCATATTGTATTATTGTTTTATTTGGTCATGAATTCCTCACTTCTCCTTCCTGTAAAGTCACCTTACTCTGATAGTGTAAGTGCATCATTCCAAATATACAATGTGTTAATAACATAATATTTGTCTTAGTTAAGCATGCTCTATTTTGTCCATAGGAACATCAAAACATCATTTGCTGTTTGTTTGCTTTTGTTTGTTTGTCTTAAGGTAGGGTCTCTCTACATAGTCCTGCCTGTCCTCAATATCTCTTATGTAGATCAGGCTGGCCTTGAACTCCCAGAGATCTGCCTGCCTCTGCCTCCCAAGTGTTGGGATTAAAGGACAAAAAGCCAGCTCATTTCCCATAATAATAGGTTATTTCTAGCTAATCCTTATTCTTTGCTGCATCCTACTAAGGGAAAAGACAAAAGCAAACTTTTTTTCATTAACTTCAGCTCTTTACTCCCAAGTAGCATTAGTTTAGCAATTTCTTCCCCTCATTCCCTGAGATTATCAAGGCCTTCATTAATTTAGAATCTTTAAATTATTTCCTTCCATATTATTTTCCCTTGTCCTGTGCCACAGTAGTTCTCTAGCTTTCAATATGGCAGCCATTAATCTCATGGGATTTATGAGCACCAAAAATGAAAGTAGTGACTTCAGAGAACTAAATTTTTGTAATTGCATTTAATTTTTTTTAAAAAATGATAATAGTCTTCCTGATTAGTACTAATGTCTGGAATGAAACTAGAAGAAATATTAAAATCAGAATCCCTGTTTTACATCTTAGAAATCTCTCTATAGGTTTCCCCTATCCTGCCTGCTCCTGTCATCTCCAATTTGGCTAAATTTGGCAGTACTTATTTATTTGTTTATTGATTGAGTGATTAATTTTGATATTTTGTTGCTAATGTCAATGATGTTGTTTTTATATTTTAAGTAAGAGGGCTGGGAAAGATAACTTAGTCTGCCATACCCAGAAGCAAGAATTTGTTTTGCTAGTTGTCTTTATATATTTCATTTAAAATTGAAACCACCTTCTGTAAGACCATGGTCCAGAAGTGGAGTGTTGTGAAAAGAGTTCTGAGTGCTGGTGAGAATAGTACCAGCAAACAACACAAGCGTGGTGACCTCAGTTTCTTCAAAACATGGAATTGTTCATAGAAGGTACAGCAAATAAATCTGTAGACCAAAACTGTGCTTATGGTTCCCAGCTGCTCAGACCCAAATAATCATACAGAAACTATATTAATTACAACACTGTTTGGGTGATGACTCAGGTCTATTTCTAGCTAGCTCTTACATCATAAATTAACCCATATCTGGTTCTGGTGTCTTTCTCTTTCAGCAGTTACATGGTGACTGCCTGACTCTACCTTCTTTCTTCCTGCCTTCAGTGAACTTTTTCTGCCTGTCTCTATTATGCCTTGCCATAGGTCAAGAGAGCTTCTTTATTGACCAATGTGATGTAGGAAGGTCTTCTGTCTATGTGTTACTTTCTTTGGTTAATAAAGAAACTGCCTTGGCTTTTGATAGGGCACAAATTAGATAGGCTGAACAGAATGCTGGGAGAAGAAAGCAGAGTCAGGCAGACACCATGAGTATCCTCTCTGGGACAGACACAGGTTAGAATCTTCCCAGTAAGCCACCATTTCGTGGCTACACAGATTATTAGAAATGGGTTAACCAAGATGTGAGAATTAGCCAATAAGAGGCTAGAACTAATGGGCCAGTCAGTGCTTAAATGAATACAATTTGTATGTTGTTATTTCAGGTGTAAAGCTAGCCATGTGGGAGCCAGGCGGAGTGAAAAGCAGGCCAGGCCGCCGCTCCTAACACTACAAGTGGTGCCCAATGTGGTAACTAAATCCACTTAAAAACCTGAGAAGGCTTAAAAATAAGGGAAAGAGAGTTTAACACAGCTCTTTGCAGTTTGGTAGGACATGCCGTAGAGAGATTTCCTGTTTCAGCAATGGTGGCAGAAAAAAAGCTGTACCATTTTAAAACGTGGCCTCCTGGGGTGTGCCGCCAGTGCACACTCTGGCTTTAAAGCATTTCAGTGGTTATTATGAGACTGGGTGTTTGTGCGCCTGCTTGGGATCAGGAGTAAAGCACTCTGAGACCATGCCAATGGCACAGCGCTTCCTGCCTGCACCTGGGCAGATGGCGGGATCAGGCTTAGACAGGCAGGAGAGCATGGTGGATTCCCTGGCGGTATGTGTCTCTACTTTCCAGGCTGTGCAGTGGTCTGCCTGGCAGATTAAGCTGTAACTGAGATAAAAAGCTCATTCTCAGAGTTAAAGTGCTGAGTGTGGCTCCTACTTGGCGGCCCCAGAGCTAGTAGATATGGTACATTCACCACTTTGAAATTGGAGAGAGGTGGAGCCAACATCCAGAACAGGCTGCAGCTCTGCAACTCAGAGGAGCAACTGATTCAGAGTCACAAGCAGCTCCGCCATGTTGGACTGGGTGAGGCAAGACTGCAGTACCTGTTTTTGACCTAGGAATGTCTCAGCTTAGATTCTTAAGTGCTTAGCGATTTAAAAGTGCAAAACAAAAGTGATCCTGGACAGTAAAAAATTACAGATTCACAATAGGACAGATTCAGACATAGAAGACCGCTAATGGGTCATAGTGTTTGATAGACTTATGTAGGCTTGAGAGAGAGAAGAAAAAAATATAGAGAATAAAGTTAATGCTTAAAAAAAATAAGGGTAAACTCTTTAAAGAGACAGAGTACAGAGAGTTATAGATTAAAAAAATAAAGAAAATTAAGCCACATAAAAATGGAAAATTCACAAAGAGTTTGGATTCTGCATATTGTATTTTCTTTGAATTTTTTGACTGTGAAGGGGCTAAATACATAGAGACATTTTATTGTGTGGTCTGCTAAGCTAATCCAACATGTGTATTATAAAGCTGTCTTTTTTCACTGCAGAATTTCATCAGACTTTATTTATTTATTTTTTATTTTACTTTCATTTTATTATTATTAAAAATTTCCACCTCCTGCCCTCCTTCCAATTCCCTCCCCCTCCCCCCATACGCCCATACCCCCATAC